>JBBBDQ010001935.1:607500-632500 GCA_037127315.1 Ascarosepion bandense
CATTTTCGTAATAAAAATTTATCGTAAATAACCAGGCCGGTAGAGAAAAATATATAATACTGTTTCATTAAAAACAGAATATCTACTTAAATATGAATATCGATAAAAAATAATGTTCAAACAATTCATTTCATATATATTATATTTTAGAACAAGTACAATTTTTGTTATATATATATATATATATATATATATATCCACTACAAATTGTACATTTTGTTTCGTCATTAGACTTCCAATGTCTCATCAGGTGGTGTGGAAAAAAATGGAATACCTCTTTTCTTATATTTGGCGAGTTGTGTGTGGGATGTTGGTGGGGGTTAGTGATAAGGGAATAAGTTTTGTAAACTGTCCGTTAAAATTTTGAAGAAAGTGGGGAGGGGAGGGGATATAGTTGATTCATGAAAGTGTGTTTTATGACCGCCTGTCTAGCCTTTATTCTTTCGTTTTATTAGAGGGGGAGAAAATAAGGAGGTGTAAGGACGGAAAATAATGGGATTGGATCTATCTTTAATGTTTATTTGTACAACTATAGAATATTTTTGTATTTAAGCACAGTTTTTAATTAATCTAATTTTGTATATTTAACCTTAATTTTGAATTTAGGAAATTACTTTTTCTATAAAACTTTAAACTAGATTTGATTATAGTTTGTGGTGTGTAATCGGTAAATTTTTATATAAGAGGGTTGTTAGTACTATAAAGGTTTGTCGTCTCTAAGAGGGTCCTAGTTTGGGCTTGTGCAGTATTTTTCAGCGTGATTGTAAGGTTAGTTCTTTAATGTGTTTGCAGTTTACTGTGGTTTCATGCCTCTGGTTTAAAAGATAATCGTTATTTATGTATTTAATGATTTCAATTTTTTCTTGAAGACAAAGGAAACACGGTTCCTTTATTGATTTAGCTGTTCTTGCTAGTTTGAGGATTTTCCATTTAACTTTAGGTGTTTTATTTTCGTTTTTTAACTTCCAAGTTTTTTTTTAACTAAATATATATAAATTTATATAAATCCAGATGAAGGGGATCCAAGGTTTTACGATTTAGAGTTACCTGGCATTTATTTTTTATATCAACAGTGCTCAATATAATAAATATTGTAGAGCTTTATATATATATATATATATATATATATATATGAAAAGAGAGAAACACGAACAGAGACAGGGAGTCAAGAAGACAAAAATATACATTCATTTCTACCTGTTATCTAAATACATATATAGCAACATCTTTCTTTGCATTAATGGTATCTTTAGAATTACTAAGTTAACACGATATCTGGCGATATTTATTAGATGAAGAATTTACACTATTTAAATTATTTACATCATTCGGACCGTTTTCCTCATCTTCATTTATGCATTCTTAACATTTCAGCCGTTGTGCGTCCCGAACTTTTTCCATTTTGGGAATTTCGAACCGAAACCTTTATTTAGTCTAAATGCATAGCATGTGGCCTTAGAAATATCTACCCCTTGTTACTAAACAAAGAATTCGTTTCAAAATTCTAACAAATATCACTCGGGGAAAGCCTAAGCGTACAACGCTAAAACTTCTTGAATATGACAATGTAAATAATGTAAATAAGTAAGACTACTCACTTTTGTTTTCGGAAATATCTTATTGAATATTTTATTTTATTTATATTTTTATAGACGAAACCACTTATAAGCCTCCTCTCTATTGTCTACGTTTAGTTTTATTTGAATGTTTTTTCGTTTGATATAAATAAAAAAGAAACATGGAATACGAAGTAGGACAAATGAGTTTGTATTTTGATGGGGTTCGTTACATTCACTTGCGCGTAAATATACTGGAGAAATTTATGAATTTATCACTTTCTCCCAACTATGGGTTAAATAGAAAATATCTGGAACAGCCATTGTTATTCTCAAAAAGTCCAGACAATATTCACTCTCAAAAAAGAGATCTGTTCTTACAATTAAAAAAAATATCTTTCATCTTCAAATATCGTTCTTGTCATTTTTTCCTGTGTTGTGGCGGACCTACCCATTAACATGGTAATAGACTAACCCAGCCTCATTATATATGACTAGTAGTCATCGGAGAGCACTCGTTGCCTTGCTGTAACTGCCATTATCACTGTCAGCACTCTGCCTTCGGGTAGAGGGCGCTCTCTGCTTACGAGCAGAGAACACAAACCCAGTCGTGGTTCCGCCGAAGGGTAGAACCACGACACGGTAAAAATAGACAGCCATTTTTTGGCCGGGCCATATAGCCCGGAAATCCCACTTATAACTGACCATGTGTCACATGTTGCCCTTAGTGGGAGGGACAACTAAATAATGCACCAGTCTGGTACGAGTCAGACACTCGTAGAGTGACTTAGCGAATAAGTGATATCCAACACCGCTTGCTCGTCAGCTAAAAGAACAAGCTGGCATATTGTAACTTAACCGTATTTTGTAATACAAATTGTTTATACTAATCCTGTGTTCCTGTTTTCATTTGTGACCCCTTAAAACAGGGTTACAACATCCAGAATAGTTTTAGAAACAAATAGCAAAAAAACAAAAAACAAATACCACTGATTTCCGTAACTATTTGTATAGCCATGAATAAAAATGACAAATTGACGTCTTTTTTAATCAGATGCAATCGCCAATATTCCGCTTATGTGAGAGTAAACAGTTTTTTCTTTTTACATCATTCACCCCAAGCAAGGCGGGACCGCCACTGGTGCGCAGAGGGTTACAATGAGAGAAAAAACTGGTTACAGATAGTATTGAAGAAAGGAAAAATGATGAACAGGATTAAAGAAGATAGAAGATGGCAATTGACGTTGCATTTACTTTTTGGATAAAATAGGAAACGGAATTGAGTTCCACAGGCGGTAACTGCGAGAAAAGAAACTCTTCGAGTAGACGTACTGGTTACATCTAACACGGTACATTTAGCATGTTACCAAACTTGTACATACATAGATATTTACCTCGTCCTCGACTCACTTAGACGTGGATATGAGACAAAGTCGAGGTTTAATGTGGGGAGCTCGAACGCGTGAGAATAGACACGGCTCAACAATTACCCAATCCCCGCAACCGTCAGTCGCGGTAGCCTCAGTGACGACCATCGATCCACCCCTTTGGTGCAATGGGGTGGTGCAGATTTGGGACACTCTACCCAAGGACAAAGACGTAATTAAGAGACGATGATCCACAACATCCAAAAAATAGCAGGTATTAACCGATAACTGGAGGGAAGAGACGGATTAATACCTTTCCCAAGAGGGTATACATTTGGGAACGGTTTTTGCTGATTGGCATTCATTAGACTTTATTGCAGGCACAATGGAGAAATGGTTTGAGAAATCAGAAGGCCGAGTTCGAATTCCAGTTGAATTCACTACATCCGGGAACATGTTAATACCTTTCAGAAAAGTATGAGTCCATTTCAGGTATGGAAAGTAGCATGACACACCAGTTTCTATAGAGTTGGTTAGCAACCGGTCTATGAGAAGGGTACTCTGAATTCAAAACCAGCTGGAAGAGTCTTAATAACAGAACAGACTGGGTTATATAGCACTGGCTGCCATCCAGTCTATTGCAGAAAGAATCTCTAAGGGCTCTTTTCCGACATGCCTTGAGCCAGCATGGAAAAGTAATCTCACAAAATTAACATGAGAATAGTGTCTCATGTTGATGCGCAGTCTGCAACAACACAGCGTAAGCGACTGATGATGAAACATTCCTGACTTTATAAATTGGGATAAAGAACATCGTTGGTCCGCATTTATCAAGGACGTCAGCGGTGTTTCAAAACGGAAATTTATAAATAAATATAAAAGGCTAATAAATATAAAGCAGAAGAATTCCTTAAGCCTGAGTTAGTCTTATGGAGTTTTTCCTTACCTTAATTTTTTATGTACTCGTAATTAAGTGTTTTAACAGGAGATGGAAAGTGCGACACAGAGATCCGAAGGCGAATTGGCATGGCAAAGGACGCGTTCCAGAAGCTGAGTAAAGTATTAAGACACAGGAAAATTTCACTAGAAACAAAGAAAAGAGTGCTGAATTGCTATGTGATGTCAGTTCTTCAATACGGCAGTGAATAATGGACAATATCATCGAAAATGAGGACAAAACTGGAAGCAGCAGAAATGTGGTTCTACAGAAAGATGCTGCGGATATCGTGGACTGAGCATGCAAGCAACGATGAGGTGTTGGAAAGAATGGCAACAAAAAGGAAATTAATGCTGAGCATCGGGAAGAGACAACTGAAGTTCCTGGGAATGCAATGAGGAAGGAGAGCTTGGAGAACCTGATACTGACTGGCCAGATAGAAGGAAAGAGAGACAGAGGAAGGCAGCGGATAACATATTTGCAGGGCCTGATCAGGTGGATGACAGAACAGGGGTTGCCAGGAGTAACAGGAGCAAACATACTAAGAGTCACAAGGGAGACGTGGGGAACCATGATCGCCTACGTCCTGAATGGACTGGGCACATAAAAGAAGAAGGATTTCCAGCTGGCAACCTGAATCAATTCAGTGAGAGTAGCACGGGGTGTGGTGCATTTTTACTCAGTTGTTGTCATGACAGTCAGACGCTGGTTTGTCTTCTTTTGGGTGTCCTGTTACCTCACCTGACCTAACGGATGTAAGAAATCGAATTATGGTTTAAATGATTACAATTAATAATAATAATGTTAATTGTTGATATACGTTAAATGATATAATTCAACGTTTATCATAGGGAAAATGGAAATTTTGTCACTAAATCTCTGCATAGTAATCGAGAACAACAGTTATCGAATCAGAAGGTATGTAAATCTTCAGTACTTCCCGTAGGTCGTTAATTTCGTAATGTCTCATTCATAATAATTTGGATGTGAAGGAACTCATTAAATATGGAATGTCTATTTTATTAATTCACGAACACTTATTTACATATATTAACTTCATAACCCTTTGAAAGTTATTGTATATAAATAAGCATTTATAAAATAATAAAATATGCATTATGTATTTCATATAGTTATTATTAAACGAATCCAGACGAATAAGATATCACGAAACTCTGAGTCGGTTTTCAGTATGTATTATTAAGTTATATAATGTCTGATTCAATTATTATATATATGTGTGTGCGTGAAATGCGCTCTCACACCCTGATTGAGCAGTCTGGAAGAATGGCAGACTTTGAAAAACAGTAGCTACTCTGGCATTTACGCATCGTTCATTCAGTAATGAATTAGAACACTCTCAGCTATTGGGCGGGAATAATGATAATATACACGCTAAAAAGTCTGCCTCTTTCAACCCAGAGCCCGTAGCTCAGAGGTAGAATCGCCGACTGGTACTAATTTGGTCGGGTTTCAAACCTGGGGGTAAAAAGCAATCGGCTGTGTAACCGTACTGATGAGCTGTGATACAGCGAAACAGATTTGTCTGCGGATGACTACATATACATTTTTTTTAATCCAAAAAGATAATCAGGTTGGTAAATCCCAAAAACCCGATCCTAATAATATTAATTTCATTAATATTAAAATTGATCAAGGTGGGTCAGCAGTCAACAGTTTTCTTTTTTTCTAAGCGAAAATTCTTTCATAGCTTACTTCCCAGTCAACCCCCCCTTCGCCTTTTTTACTTTTCTGTTCCTTCTACCATTTCTATCTTTTAAACTCTTTACTCTATAGGAGAGGGGTATGTCTTCTAATCTTCATAGGTATATGTCTGCTCCCCTCTTCTTACTTCCTTACATTCAAAAATTGTTAATCCCACCCCATTTTATTTTCCTATGTATGGATGAATTTTTGGGACTTCTACCGGTATGAAATCTTTTAACACATTTGAATTTGAGTAAATAAAATTTTGGTTTCGCCGTTGCTGAAGAAGCGAGGATGTCCTCGTAGAAATGCCTATGCAACGGATTTAATTATCAAAACTTTTGTTTTATTTCATATATATATATATATATATATATATATATATATATATATATATATATAAGTGGTTAATATAGGTACCTCCACTCATTTGTCTATACCTAAATTTAAATTTAAATTTTAAAAATAAATAACTTATCTTCAAGCTTTAAAATTAACTTTAATTGAAAGCCAACGGATTAAATTTACTAATTCCAGTCGGAATCAAACATTTTCTAAATTTAAAAAAAAATTTTAAAATTTCAAATTTTTCGCCATTTTTTACCGACTGTAAACAGAAGCCAATTCTTGGTTT
Source organism: Ascarosepion bandense (assembly GCA_037127315.1). Classification (NCBI taxonomy): domain Eukaryota; kingdom Metazoa; phylum Mollusca; class Cephalopoda; order Sepiida; family Sepiidae; genus Ascarosepion; species Ascarosepion bandense. The sequence continues at coordinate 613,702 of JBBBDQ010001935.1, forward strand.
TTAAAAATCTTACAAAAATAAAATTACACCTCAGGGACACATAATTTTCTTCAAATTACCGAATTGAAACTTACATTAAGTTGACTTGAAACAAGAATTATTTGCTTACTACTTGAAAAATGTTTCAAAAAGCATTTCTCAATTACGGTAGCCTTGTCATCACAGCTGTCAACACCTTATTAGCACCTTATCAGCAGCCGACAACTGATAATTTACAGTATCTGACCAAAAGTATGGAAGATGAATTTGGTATAAATCTTATTCATACAAATCGTTTTTTTTATTTTTAACTATGTTAAAATTAAAACTTTAACACAGTTTTCAGCAATTATCCAATATTTGATGGAATTTTAGTTAGTTTGGCTTTGTAGACTTACGTTTGAAGATGTTTTATGAAAAATAAAATATTAAAATAATATAAAACTTTCTTTTAAAAAAAATTACAATTTAATAACTGATTGAAAATAACGGCAGAGGTAACTCAATTTATGAAATGTTTTGGCATATGTTAATTTTTTTTATATCTATTTTTCATATTATTTTTAGGTACCTCTACAAATTGGGAATTCCACAATTATTAGTTTGTTTTTTTTTTAACATAATTAGAAAATTAGGAATTAAAATGTAAAACTTGCTTTAAATGTTTAAGGAATGACTTGCAAAACAGGCTGTTGAATTTTATAAACGTCTTGAAGAGACTAGAATCAGAATCAAAATGCGGTTTCTGTCGTTTTCCATGTAAGGGGAATAATCCAAACACTTGCTAACTTCTAAAATACATACGACCCTTATTGAAACGTGTTATGGCCCCTATGGAATATCGTACTTAAATGAACATATTCATTTACACCCAAAACTTTTTTTACTTATTTTAAAAATATAATGGATGAAAACTTTTTATTAAATTTTTTATTTTTTGATAGGCAATATAATCATCAATTCTTAATTTAAAAAATGACAACAATTCTTTAAAAGAATATTAAAATATTTTTAAAACTTTATGAATTATTATAATAAAAAAATGAAAACAATTCTTTTAAAATTTTATTACTAATCGAAGATTTTTTTCTTCTTCCGAATATAATATCCTTAATCATTATTATTATTTATTCCAGCAATTAAAAGCTTATCAAATTAAATTATATCAGAGTTTTATTGCATTTTTTATTTTACTCTTCGGAGAAGATTTTCGGAGAGTGCCAAATAATTTTAAATAAAAAAAATAGATGATGTATATTCCCCGATGCGTTCTGCGTTTAACTAATAAAAAAATAATTTGCAGAAATTAAAATTTATTAAAATTTTATGAATTTATGTGGAGTGGGGCGTAACAGAGTTTAAAAATTCCTTTTATCATTATTTTTAAAAATATTAATTTCAAAAATAATATTTTAATTTGTGAATGAGTACTAAAAGTTTCATTAAAATCCGACAATCATTTGATTTTTGCGAAAATTTCCAGTTAATGTGTTTGTCAACAAAAAAGTGAGTTACGTAACAATTACGTGATCGATTGTAAAACAGTCGTAACATTTTCTGCAAGACTAACTTAAATCAAAACAAAATTATCTGCAAAAATTTCGAACATGTTAAAAGGGATTAAACTTTATAAAATAAATAAAAATTGTTTTGATCTTTCCTCTTAATAATATTATAAACATTTTGATAGAACAATTTCGTTTTATTAAGTTTTAGACCTTTTTAATTCATACTATGCTGGTTTTTTTATTATGTAATGACGTACCTATACTAATAGAAGGACCTGCAACAGTTAGATATTTACTTTTAAAGATATATATTTTTTCTTCGTTCCTTATTCACTTGGATATATATATATATATATATATATATATATATATATATATATATATATATATATATGTGTGTGTGTGTGTGTGTGTGTGTGTGTAAGTGGTTAATACATTCAACAGTTAGATATTTACTTTTGAAGAGTGCTCAATACAAAGTAGAGCATAGATATATAGTTTTTATTATGATTACTATAAACACATCACCAAAAAATCCCGAACCTGACACATAGATAGCACCACTAATAAAAACATACATATGGTTTTTATAAAGTAATAGCCTTTATAAGGCACTTGACAAAACGTGGGCCCAATCGGATTATCAGTTTACAAATTTCAATTATTTAAGTGAAGCTATTGTTCCAAATTTTCAAATCATTGAAAAAAACTGAATTTCCTGTGGTGATAAAACATTGCTTTTTAATGGAACAAATACTTTTCAGCAAAGTGTTATTCGGACTTGATAAATGTTAGTTGAACTCATTTCCGTCGAAAACAACGGTTAAGAGGTGGGATGCTGACTTTAAACGCGGTCGTACAGACACAAATGATGCTAACCTCTCGGTCACGCAAAATCGGTAGTTGTCTCGGAAAACACAAAGACAAATCCACAAACTCGTTTTGGGCGATCATAAATTGAAGTTACATGAGATAGCAGAGGAGTTGAACATATCAGAAGCCAGTGTATTCACTGTATTTTGTATGAACATTTGTCAATGAGAAAACTGTGTTCAAAGTGGGTGCCGCATTTTCTCACAGTCAACCAAAAACAACAACGCTTCGACGATTCAGAGTGTTGCTTGTAAAGGTTTCAACGCAACAAGAAAGAGTTTTTGCGTAAATATGTAACAATCGAAAAAACATGGATCCACCACTTCACTCCGGTATCAAATCGGCAGAGAGCTGACTGGACAGCAGCAAGTGAAAGCCGTCTAAAGTGACCAAAGACGCAAATATAAGCAGGCAAGGTTTTGGCCTGCGTATTTTGCGATGCGCAAGGTATTTTGTTCATCGATTACCTTAAGAAAGGAAGAGCCATCAAATGAAGAAAAAAAGTGATTTTTCACCATGACCCACAAGTATCACAAGTCGATCGCAACGATGGCAAAGCAAAACTATAAGAATTGCATTTGGAATTTCTTCCGCATCAACCCTATTATCCAAATCTGACCCCAAGTGACTATTCAAAAGAATGCTTCAGAGAAAGAGATTTGGCTCTAATAAAGAAGGGGTATCGCAAACTATGGCGAGTTTTGAGTTTTGATGAAACACTGTTCTAAAAAAAAGCATCGAAGTGTTAGAGAAGCGTTGAAATCAGTGTATCACCTTAGAAGGAGACAATGTTTATGAATAAAGTTGAATTTTGTCTAAAGATTTTATTAGTTAAGACCGGGATTTATTGAATGGTCTGTTATAATAGCATACTGGAACTTAATACCTATAAAGTTTCGGTGTGTAGTACCCCATCATGAAGCAGTAAAACGTGTTTAATTTACTGGTTATATATAAATATAGATAAGGATATTTAAAAAAATAAAATTCAAATTAAATAAAAAAGGTTATCAAATGAGATGAATAAATTGGATTGGAGGTTATTACATTTTACGGTCATATAACGTTGAATACACCGGTTCTCGCTTGATCACCGAAGTTAAGCAACGTTGAGCCTGGTCAGATGGGTGACCACTTGGGTATACCAGGTTCTTTAAGCGTGACGGATGTACGTTGTGGTGCAGTGGATATCAGCTCGGAAAGAGAAATCGGTGAGTCGAGTTCGAATTCCAGTTGAATACCCTGCATTCACGGGCAACCCGTCTAGTGATGGTGTCACGATAAAAACACCCTTGGTATCCCTAGCGAAGCATCAAGTATTCAGCTATGAACAAGATTATGAATTGCACTACACCAGTAGTGAGTTCTGTCTCAGCCGAGGCAGCAAGATGATGAGATGATAACATTTTCAAAGAATAGTGTGTGTGAATTTCTACAAAAAAATGTATCAGTGTTTTACTAATGAAAACTAGATATGTCGGCAATCTCAACAGGAAACGAATAAGATGGTAGCAGAGAATATAAAAACCAAAGATTTCGAAAAAATAAAAAATAAAACATAAAACATAAGAATAATATTAAAAAATAAAAATATTTCAATTAAATGAAATCATTAATTATTGCCAACATATGACTATCCATACACTTAAATATATCTAAAATTATCTCAATTTGTCTATTTGCTCTTATCTATAAAACCTCTCCCTTTTTTAATTATATACCTTAAAATCTAACTTATTTAAGTGCTAGTTTTTCATCACTGTTGCCTTTTATATGTCGTTGAAGCGGCTATTTACGCGTGAAAAGATGCCGTTCGACGTCTCTCTGCTTCAAATCGCACGGCAAACAGTGTTCTTGCTTTTAAATCTATCATAATAATTTCAAACGTTTTTAAACTGTTGTGTGGTCAACTCCAAATGATTCTGCAAGTTTAGCTTACACCTGGCATGAGTCTGCATGAAGAATAGCCTCAAATTCTTCGTTTTCAAACTTTTTCAGTGCGCCAGAGAGTTCTTTATCTTCAACATCAAAATCATTATTTTTGAAGCGTCTAAACCAATCACTGCATGTTGTTCCCGACAAACAATGGTCACCGTAGGTCTAAAGAAGAAGTTAGTATGCTTCAGATGCAGATTTGTTTTTAATAAAGTAGTGCAGAAAAATTCCCCGTTAAATGACATGTATTGAATTTCAAACATGCTTACAGTGCTTCCTTATAGATGCGTTAGCATTATGAAACTACAAGCACACAATTCTGAGAACGTCATCTGTTGGAAAACAGCGAGAAATTATTCATGGCACTAATATACACGAATAGAGACAAAACGAAACCTTATCTTAGTCGAGGTGTTTCGTTTTCGGAAGGTCTTTATCAAGGCATGGACGAAACGCTTCTTCTCAAAGATGATTTTGTTTCTCACTTTATTCGTTTTGTCATTTTACATACACTACCGGCCATAATTATTTTGCAACCCCAGTTTTTTTAAAAAGAAATTATATATTTCATAATATTTTTAGTATTTATTGCCAAGTAGATAATTCTAAATGAAAATAGAATGGTTCTTTTGTTATTATTACTTTGCAAAATTTTACAAGGCAAAGAGCGACAATTTACCCATCGCACCCTGTAGATTTGCTATATATATATATATATATATATATATATATATATATATATACTGCCGACCATAATTATTAGGACATCTCAGTTTTTTAAAAGAAATTATGTATTTCATACTATTTTTAGTATCTATTGCCAAGTGGATAATTGTAAATGAAAATAGAATGGTTCTTTTGTTATTATTACTTTGCAAAATTTTACAAGGAAGGAAGCAAAGATGAACTCGTGCGAATCACCCTAATTTTTTTTTCATTCTTTCATTGATGAAACTGCAATATAGGTAATTATTAAATATTCATAATTTTCATTTAATGCACATGTTACTGTGCAGCATTAACAAAAGAACCATTCTTTTTTTCATTTACACTCATTCACTTAGTAACAAATACTATATATAATATGAAATACATCATTTTTTTAAAACACTATAGTGGAGTAATAATTATGGCCGGTAGTGTATATATACTACCTGTAAAGTTTTAGTCTTGTCATTTGCTATTCCTGCTAATCTCTGTCATTCATAACAGCTTGTTTACTTTGTCCGTCTTGCCTTCTATAATATCTTGTTAATGTCATATTCTCCAATCCTTCTTATTATTCTCCATAGAAATTTCAATTATTTATTTCTGAATCTAAATAGAAGTCTCTTGCTTGTTTCCATTTTCCTTAAAACTTTCTCATAAACAGAGTTTACTACTGTCAGGTGAACTGTTACAAAGGGGAAGGAAGGTGTCAAATATCTTTACCCAGTTAAGATAGCAAAAACGTTTAAGTGTCATTCTTTTCGGAAATCCTCAAATGTGTATATAAAGAATACTTATTAGTTTGGTCAATGAAAGAGTTCAAAATATCTATTTACCTATATGATTCCATGAGGTTCTCTTTCAGGTTTTAGTTGATAAGCAACTTTTCTAAGAGATTCTTTCGGCTGGATGCACAGATCCACGAATCGGGCTGGAGTTGATAATATCAGCAAATCTTGTTAACAACTGACTATCTTCCTAAAACCTATTTTTATAGGGGCTAACACCTAATTTGCATATTTTAGAATCGTTTAAATCCTTTAAAATTCGAGTAAAATCTAGTGAATTAGAATTCTCTAGATTTTACTCGAATTTTCTCGGACAATCTAGCATCTTCCAAACGCTCTACTTTTAATTTCCTTATTTTTACGACTACTTCTTGAATTAAAACTTTTTTGTAATAACCAGTAGGACTCAACAGAATCCCTTACTATAACTTTTTATACATTATTAACATTATTTTATATATAAATACCTCCTCGTAACAGTATTCTTATCCTTCTTCTGTGGGACCATATTGTTGTTGCATGTTGATCTTTATATGGGAAGAGGTTGTCCAGCATTTACAGTCATATATGAGGATTGATATTTCATAACAGTCCCACTCTTGTCTTTTTTATAACGAAATTTCTCTTTTGCTTAATATTTTGCTTAGCTTCTGGAAGACCTCTTTCGTTAAAAGCCTTTTCGAATTCCTGTTAAAAGCGTTAAATATATATTTTTTTAAAAATCTCTTGTTTTCAAATTAAACTGGAAATGCAAAAGCTGAAGTGTTTGAAATGTTTTATGTCAAATGGTCTCCCCGGTACAAAATTTTATTGAAGCACTAAAACTTTACCTGGAAATCTTAACTAGAAATAGGTTACGAGAATTGCTTGTGGTAAGGTTCCATATATATGTGTGGTTGTGTTGGGCCATATATGCGTGCGTGTAACTATTAGTATAATTATTAATGTGTGTGTTTATGTCTGTTTCTTTTATGCATACATGCTTCTTGTGTGCCTGTGTATGGCGGGTGTTTATGTGCATGTAATAAATGAATCGAACTTTGTGAGAGGGAAGAAACAAAAAAAAAATGTGGGGGTCGCAAGTTTTGTTTTTTGTTTTATTTTCATGCTCGTTTTATATTCGCAATAGGCATGCCGATCAAACTTGCAAATAAATGTAAATTTAAACAACTACCAACCGAAATTGTCTCTGTTTGGAAACCATAAAATTAAACTGATGCGTGTGGGTTTAAGATATTCGCAAGATTTCAAATAAGACATCCATTTAAATAAAAATGTCTACATTACCGAAGCACACATAAATACACACAGATCACTTATTATATAATCAGTTAGGACTGAATAGAGTGTTCGATCCTCAACTGGATTTCACATTCTTTTGTGCGTATTACATCGAAGCTACGCTTAGAAAATCATATATATATATATATATATATATATATATATATATATATATAGTCATCCGCAGACATATCTGTTTCGCTGTATCACAGCTCATCAGTACGGTTAGACATCCGATTGCCTTTAACTCAGGATTGAAACCCGACCGATATTTCCGATCCGTTCTCATCTTTGTGTATAATCGGTTGCTTTCTCTTGTCGTGGAAAGGATCTTTTATATATCCTTCCCATCACTGGAGAATTTTCTCTATGGTAGTTAGGAAAACCAAATAATTATTGTGCGGATCGATAATTTTATTAAAATAATTATGTAATTTTAGAACATAAATTATAAATGAACATTATAATTAATTAAATTTTAAAGTGAAATATTTAGGGTGTTTACATATTACGGTCAATTCATTTCTATACTTTAGTTGTACTTTATTTTTAAGAAACTTTATAATAGGCAGATTTTCATTCAGGCACATAGGGCAGATGCCATAGAATAATTTACAGATTCTTGTTTTTTCAAAATTTTTCATTTTACGTTGTTGTTTTTTTCTTTTAACTACCAAGGCACACAGAAAGAGGTTTCTGTTTTCGGTACTCGTTATTCTTGAATGAAATTAAATGCAAATACCACATCTGTTTAAAAATATTCTCAGTAGAACCAATGTAAACTTTTTAATAGTTGGGTCTTCATTAGATGATATAGTACATTTGTGTATGTGTGCCTATATATATATATATATATATAGTAGCTACTCTAGCAATGAATTAGAGCACTCTGGTTACTGGCCTATGATACATCATACGCTAAAAGCTTGCCTCCTTCTACTGAACGCCCATAGCTCAGAGGTAGAATCGCTGACGCCAGTTTCATATGTATTGCTACAGTTTCATATATATTGCTACAGTTTCATATATATTGCTACAGTTTCATAAATATCTGAAACGGCAGTTTTGTTTGGATAGTAATTACGTTCCTATAGTGAAACTTCAAATTGTTTCAAGATTATTTTTGAAAGGTTATATGCATGTAAAATCTTTAAAAACTAATTTTCCTGAATAAATTCCCCGTCAACCTTCCGTTATCCTACCTTTAGGTTTACCCTCCTCAAACTGCAAAATATGAAAAATATTTTTTAGCTTGTAGTTATCGAGATATTTTTCAAAACAGATAATTTCCTTTATATCCATACTTTAATTAAGAGAAACAATCAACAAATATTCATTTTTCAAAATAATAATCATTCTTGCTTGTCAACGGTCATGATTCATATGAGTCGTATTTTATACACAGGACATTTCAGATCAATTTCTGCCAATATTCTCGACTAAATATCTCTTCGCCATTACTATCACGTATTTCTTTCTATGGCCTCACAACTAATCTGTTCAAAATTTAACCACCTTTCATTTTCTGATATCATCGTTTGATCCTCACAGGTTTTTCAGGCTTTGTATCAAAATTAACGTACGCTTAGTAAATAACATTTTTGAGGAATAGAAGGAATTTTTTTTCTTCATTTTAGCCGAAACTCAGAAATCGCATAAGGTAATTTGGAAAGGTCTTGGAGCACTCAAAGAGTGTTCCTATATAATTAATAGATTTATATTACAGTTTTGACTAAAATATTAAAATGAAATAATATTTAGTGAATCCCTATGTTTATAACATCTATTTTAAACAGAATATTTTAAATTTCATTAACCTCAGCAAAAACGCGTAGTAGTTTTAAGACTATATAATGTCTAGAATTTTGTCTGAAAAAAGATAGAGAACTCTCGTCTGACTTTCGACTCCCGATGGCCTCTTCGTGTGCACAACTCTCTTCGGCTTCCCTTCTGATTCACACTAGCGTCACCGACGAAGAATAAAAATCTAAGACTATATTTTTATATATACGTGTTCCTCGTTGTTTATCCAGATCCAGCGGCAATATATGACAGTTATACTCACGGTGTTTAGGAAATTCACACACCTATCTTCTCTAGGTGTATATACTAATGTATAATCTTTGTTACATTTTGATCCAAATCATTTATTTAATTCACGTGTATAGTCTGACATCACACTGTTATCCGTTAGAGTAAAAATCGCATCAGTTAATTCTTCCCCGATTAGAGATGTCATTCGAAGGACTAGTTAACGAAATAGAATAAAATGATAGGTGATTCTTCCTTGTACGGATTGTATAATGAAAATAATGTATTTCCATGAATTGAATGAAGTGATGGGTTTGACATTTCCAAGTTAACAACAGGCAGAAACGTAAAAAAAAATCAACGACCTTCTTGATGATATAGTGTACCACTGTTTCTTTGCTTTGACAAAAAAAAAACTGGAATCAAAGTTGGCGATCGGCTTGAAATCAACGATGAACAACGAACAAGTATTTATATAAAAATATACAATTATATTTTTATTTCTTTTTCTTGGGTTACATGTCGTACAGTAGAAGATAGTGAGAGCGATAGCACACACACCTCTTGGTTGGCTGCTCCGTTCGTCTTCTTTTCCCAATCCACTCTTCTTTCTATTTTCCCTACCAATCTCCCCGTTTTCTATCTGCATTCCTTCTTCTCTCTATTTATTATTATTACTATTATTATTATTATTATTATTATTATTATTATTATTATTATTATATTTTTTAATATTATTTTTATTAATATTTAAGATCAGTTTTTAAGATTGTTTTTAATATTTTATTTTCATTTTCTTATATATCTTTTAACTTATATATTTTTAATTATTATAACTATATTTATAACATAATACTACTAGTAGTTATATTTTAATTTGTATTAAAAAGTGTGATTTACCATTTACTTTTATACTGTAGATACATTCCATTGTCTTTAAAACTAAATTTTAATGTTAAATATCCATGTCAAGTTTTCTAAGAAAGCAGATGAATTGCAATGGACGCTCGTGTCGATGTAAGACTTTAACTTTTACTTCCTTTCTCCTTTCCTTTTCTTTTGTTTTTTTTCTCTTTTCGTTTATGATTTTTCTATATTTTTATTTTTATTTTTATTTTTTCTACTGTGTTTTTTTTTTTTTTGAATGGGCGAGGAAATGTTTATTGTAGATTACCGTAACAAATGTCTATTGTCGGTATGGGCACGTGAGTGTCTGTATGTGATTTTTTTCTGGATGATTTTGAGTATTAACTGTCGTATCATTTGGGTCTGACGAGCAGCAGTATTTTGGCTGCGAAATATGTATTCCCCATGAAATTGTATAATATCTAAATTTCTTTCTACATTTTTTACTCTGTTAAATAAATTAATTTGAGTTCTTTTGAGTTCGTCTATATCGGAATTTATATGACTTAAATAACAAATATTTTCTATATATATATGTGTGTGTGTGTGTGTGTGTGTGTGTGTGTGTGTGTGTGTTTAGGTATAGATATAAATATATATGCATACGTATATACACATCGATACACTCCAATATAAAAATAAAACATATAAATAGACTATAAACCAAGATTCAAATCGGAAAACAGTCAGTTCAGAAGATGCATCTGATGATTGCGTAGTGCATGAAACTATGAAACACCGAGTCATGCTTTAAACGCTGGGTAATTTGTACAATTTATATATATATATATATATATATATATATGGGAGGATGTATTTAGTGTATCGAGGCAGTAGATAAATTTGTAATGTGGTTCTATGACGTCACACCGCGTGAGAGCTCGAAATGATAACGGAACCATATATTTAGATGCAGTGCAATGTGTTATGATCAGATTTAAACGTGATTTTAGTAAGTGTGGGTTGTTTGGATTTAATGTAGTTGGCGACCAAAATCTGAAGTTTCTTTTTACTGTGTGTATAATTAAGGATTATTGTATTGTTGACTAAAATCAAATTTACAAATTTGCGAACTACGTTTGTTATTTTTGGTAACTGTTGCCGTTGCTTAGTGAAGTTTTATGTCAACACAAGATAAAATCGTAGCTGATGGTGGATGTTTTTGTGTTAACGTCCTTGTAACCATTCTGAAGATGGCTCATGTGAGCCGAAAGTTTAGAACTAACTTAATAAAAAAATTATCCAAATGTTGGAAAATGTTTATCTTTATTTTCAACTGAAATTAAATCCCAAATACAATGTTTAGAACGGCTAGAATAAATATGTTAAAATATCACTACAAAAGTAGCTTTTTCTAGACAATACTTTATAAAGTGATGGTGCTGATTTCAAGTTGAAGAGTTTTAAAAGGTTAAAAACTAGACAGACCCACTCAGTCAGGGAGACATTGTTACATAGTCTGTGGTGACCAATCAAAATACAAGCAATTTCTAATTTTAGGAATATTAGAACAGACTCTAAAAACAATTTATTAGGACATTAATATTAATATTTGATTAAAATAGAAATCGGTATTGCTAATCAACTATAAGTTTCACTTTACAATAATTATGCACCTCAGCTATTTTAAAAACAAAAAAGAAAGAAAAAAAATTAATTTTTGACCTGACTTAAAGGGACTTTTAGTTTGATTAAACTATTTTTATTCGGTTCAAAGTTCATTTTTTCATTAATTCTTCATATATTCTTAACTTGCATAAATTTTAATATACATTAAATTAATACTATATCATTATAAAAAAAAACGATATATGTAAGTTAATCTTTATTCTTTTATGAAGAATTATTAAGCATATTCTACGGTGAACATTTTGCAAAGTTTCCATATGACATTAACTTCATTATGTTTATTTTATAGATACTTATTTTTAAGAAATTTAATAATGTATAGCTTTTCATATAGACAAACGGGGCATGGGTCGTTTAAAGATTTACATATTCTAGTATTTTTTAATTTTTCATTTTATTGTGGTAGTTTTATTTGTTTCTTTTAAATATTAGTATTGAATACTATTAAATAGTATTAAATATTGGTATTAGCTTTAATATAATTGTTTTCATATATTTCGGCATTGCAATGCATCGAGACTTTTGTATTTTTTACTTGTTGAGGACGTTTCTTTTTTTCATTTTTCCAGGTTATCCGTGCAACAATAGCTTAACTTAAGAGTATTATTATTGAATATTTTACTAGAAGATTAGTTTTGGAAAAGTGCTAATTCAATAGGTTCAAGAATTTTTGTCCCAATTTAGTTTTAATCATCAGATTGTAAGGGGGAGTAAACCAGATGATCTCCCGAGACCTTTTCTTCTTATTATGGTCATTATTAATTGGATTTCTGAATTTGATAGTAGTACCTTTATAACCGCTATTTCTAACAGCAGAATTATAGCAATCTCTACGTTTATCAAAAATTACTTTGCTAGAAGAGTTAGTGCTAATTCTAAATTCAATTTAAGAGGGTATATGTTTAATGACTGACGGTAAATGGTCAGAATTAGGATGTACATATATTGGGTTAGAATTGCCTTCGTAAGGTTAGAAAGAATAATTGTTAAGGTCTAAAGTAACATCAAAAAGTCTATTTGTTTAATGTTGGTAGTTATTTTAACTTTAAGACTTAAATGTTTTAGTCCCATGTGCATCAATTTCCTAATACGGTCTACTCTAATTTCAAGAAAACTTTTATTTTTAAAAATTAAATTTAAAATTTAGTTACTGAAAATGAATGAAGGTACCTATATTTAATATTATCTACCAGATTGAGAGTGGTAAGGTCAGTTTTCTTATAAATTTTAGTTCAAGTATTTTTTAAAAAGGTGTCACATCGAGAATATTTATGGACCCTAGATGACACGCTAGGATTTGTTATTGGAGGCCACAACTTGAACAACATAAGATATGCAGATGATACAGTGCTGATTGCAGACACGGAAAGGAAACTACAAAACCTCCTACAGAAGGTAGTGGTGGAGAGCGACAAAAAAGGACTACAAATAAACTTCAAGAAAACTGAATGCATGGTCATCAGCAAAAGGTGCAACCCAAAATGCCAAATACAGGCGGGGGATACCAGAATCAAGCAAGAACAAAAATTTGAATACCTAGGAAGTGTTCTAACAGGAGATGGAACGTGCAACACAGAGATCCGAAGGCGAATTGTCATGGCAAAGGACGCGTTCCAGAAGCAGAGTAAAGGAAAATTTCACTAGAAACGAGGAAAAGAGTGCTGGATTGCTATGTGATGTCAGTTCTTCAATACGGCTGTGAATGATGGACAATATCATCGAAAATGAGGACAAAACTGTAAGCAGCGGAAATGTGGTTCTACAGAAGGATTCTGCGGATATCGTGGACTGAGCAAGCAAGCAATAATGAGGTGTTGGAAAGAATGGCAACAAAAAGGAAATTAATGCTGAGCATCAGGAAGAGACAACTGAAGTTCCTGGGACACGCAATGAGGAAGGAGAGCCTGGAGAACCTGATACTGACTGGCCAGATAGAAGGAAAGAGAGACAGAGGAAGGCATCGGATAACATATTTGCAGGGCCTGATCAGGTGGATGACGGAACGGGGGTTGCCAGGAGTAACAGGAGCAAACATACTAAGGATAGGGAGACGTGGAGAACCATGATCGCCTACGTCCTGAAGGAACAGGGCACATAGAAGAAGAAGAAGTCATAAGGGGATAACTTATAAAACTGACAAATTATGACAAAATATACTGACCGATGTTTATCCATACGTGGGTATCTATATATTTGTGGGGGGCATCCCCGTTTCATATTTAAATAACTTTACAATAATCTAAATCTTAAGCTTTGTTAAACTTAGAATTTAACATTCATAGTCTCTACCATTAATTCATATTTCCTATTTGAAAATAAATTTTAAATTTAATTTTTATTAAAAAGTGAATCTAATAGTCGATTAATAATTCCGATTTCTATGTTAATCCAATATTAACATTAATGCGCCAATAAATTGTTTTTAGAGCTTGTTCTTATGTTCCTAAAATTATATTTTTTTTCTATTTTTTTCAAATCAGTGATCATAAATATTGATTTTTTAAACTTTTTTTTTATCATTTCACTCCGAGCAAGGCGGAAACGCTACTGATGTGCAGGGGGCTACATAAATGTAAAAATATTAATTAGAAAAGAGTGAGGAGTACAAACTAGTTAGAAAGGAACAATAGAAAGCTGAGAAAGCAGGTGCGATGACAGATACATAGGTGGAGAGAAAGGAAAGGTTATACGGGGGTGGGGAGAGAGCTAGAGTCCAGTGGTTAGTAGATGAGTATTGACTTTGCATTTAAATTTCTGGAGGTTGTAGCTGTCAGGAAAGCAAGAATACGGGAGTGAGTTCCACAGGCGGGAAGTGCGAGAGAAGAAGCTGCAGGAGTAGAATTGTCGTCAGTATTTGGCTAACCTGACTGTGAATGGGTGGGAACCAGTTGCCAGTCTGGTTGCACGAGTAAACACCTGTTGAGGAGGTATCAGTGACTTAAGTTCGTCTGAGCAGAAGCCATGAAAATATTTATAGAACAGACAAAGGGAGGCCACATTTCGACGATGGGGGAGTGGCTGCAGTCGAGAATAACTTCATGTGCCACTTCAAGAGATGACCTGTTCCTTGAGCTGCTTTATCCGATTTTTACAAAATGTTATTGATCACACTGTTTTTTTTTTTTAATCATTTCACCCATATACAAGGCATTCCACTACCAGTATTGCGCATGGGGTTACATAGGGGAAGGTAAAGAGAGAGAGTGGTTAGATATAGGAAATGTCAAAAGGAGGGTGATAGATGGATAAGGATACGGAGGCTGGGTATATGTGAAGAGTGTTTGAAAGAATGGAGGCGAGTTAGTGTGTTAGGAGGTGTCTATTGACCTTACATTTAAACTCCTGGAGATTGTAGCCGTTGGGGAAGCAATCATGTGGAAGGGAATTCCACAGTCGGGAAGTGCGAGAAAAGAAACTGTTGGAGTAGAAATTGCGGTTGCATTTTATCGGTTTCACTGTAAAAGGGTGGGATCTAGTTGCTAATCTAGTATCTCGTGCAAATTCGTACCTAGGTGGCACCAGTGATCTAAGTTCATCGGAGCAGAAGCTGTGAAAGTATTTATAGAAGAGACACGGGGAAGCCACGTCGCGCCGGTGAGAGAGAGGCTGCAGGCGATCTGCTGGCCAAACATTAGTTATAAATTCTCATCACTTATAAACCTGGCTTTCCATCGTCTTGAAGTAGTTCTTATACTTCCTGATCGCACCCCGGCTCATTTGCAATAGATATTTTAGTAAACTTTAGTCCGTACAACATAGTATTCACGTGAGCAGTTCAGATTTCCTGAAATTTGGGTAAAATCTTTCTCATATATCGATTTATATATATATATATATATATGCGTGTGTATGTGTGCCTGTAGAGAGAGAATATATAGCATATACGAAAAAATTGAAGTTATTGCGACAAAGTGGAAATTTTTATTAACAATCTAGAAGCGTTGTTAAATGAAATAAAGAGAAAAGTGTCTGTGAGGAAAACGTCTTGTGATCTTTCAGGGTAAGTGGTTACCAATGAATTACCCTAGCTTGTTTCCACCTGATAATGTCCAGATATAGAGAGTTTTCTGTTTGTCTTTTCTGTTTGTTTTATCTAAATAAATTCTTTCTCTATTATTTATCTTTCAATTATTTTTAGCAACAACAATGATAAAAAATATTCTTAACTTATTTATAAATGGAACTTTGTCTCTGTGTGTGTATGTATCTATGTTTGTGGTGTGTCCGTTACCTATAAACTCCGAAACCGATTTTCGGAGTCTATAGGTCTATAGCAGTCGAACCGATTTTCTTGAAAATATGCACAGTTGTACTATAAGCGTCTGCGAGTGTTCTTAGCCAGGTTTTTCGTCGAGTTACCCCCGATAAATATCGAAAATCGATAATCGAAAAAATGGAGTTATAGAAGCAGTGGTCCGATTTTAATCAAATTTGATACACTCATAGACAAAGATATAAGAAACGATATTCAGAAGTTTCAAGGTTGCAGAAAAATCGATAATATATATATATATATATATATATATAAAAGGCAAGATGTTTGTGTATGTGTCTGTTTATCTGTCTGTATGTCCTTTATACAAATCCACAATTTTTATACGATTCTCACTAAAATTCACACAAATACTCTTTAGGCTGAGTCTGAGCTCCAGGACCATGGATTAGTTTTAAAGCTTTCATTACACCCGAGCAACGCCGGGCTATACTGCTAGTATTTAATAATATTATATTTAATGGTACTTTAACTTTTATCATACCTATTGATTCGTTTCTATTATTGTCATTAAAATAATAATCAAAAGTACTACATTTGATAACAAACTGTTCCCTATGACATCGAGTCTAAACTATAAATGGTTATTCCTTGTCATGTTGTTGGGGTTGTGTGCCCCAGTGATCACAATAGTGAAAACATTTGGAGTTTGAACACAATTACGGTCACCCACGGCGTTAAAGTCAAGGATGCGAGACCAGACTAAACGCGACGAAACCTCGAAAACTACTAACGACAGAATAGGAAAATACCTACAGGGTATTTTAGTTGTATGTCTAATCAGTTCGATAAGGTGAAATAAGCAGCTGATTTAAAAAATGGACAGCAATCTGTTGTTAACTAGAGCAAGAATTTGTTCATCTCAACACCTCAAAACTTAAACTTATCATTTTAAAATCATCAGCGATAATCCTTTCTAACTTGGATCAGTATGGCTGATGCTAACCTTCAGAAAAGTGACACAATGCACATTCTCAAACTAAAGTTTTCTACTGCCATGAATAGAATGCTTATATTGAATCCATTGCTAGGTCTGCTGCTAGAAAAGTTAATTCACTGAGTCGTGTATGATGATTTTTCTCGCCACAATCTATCTTAAATATTTATAAGTCTACTGTTCGTCCTTGCTTTAAACAGTATTTTCTCACCAAAATTTATCTTAAATATTTATAAGTCTACCGTTCGTCCTTGCATTAGACAATTGTTTCTCGCCACAATCTATCTTAAATATTTATAAGTCTACCGTTCGCCCTTGCTTTAGACAATATTTTCCCGCCACAACCTATCTTAAATATTTATAAGTCTACAGTTCGTCCTTACTTTAGACAATATTTTCTCGCCACAATCTATCTTAAATATTTATAAGTCTACCGTTCGTCCTTGCTTTAGATATCGCTTCCTGGTTTAGTGATCCGGTTGTATATATAAAATTCAAAATTGAATCTGCAGTGTCATTGTGCCTAACCTAGCATCTCGGGTTCAGCCTTTTTTCCATTACCGTAAATTAGCTTCCTGATGCTTTTTCTGTAAATACCTTCACAGTAATTGTTCTAATAAACCTTCCTTTACATAAACATAGACATTAGGTGTTTAAGGATAGTACTAGACTGGCGGCAAGTTCTCTTCATTTTATAGTTGAAATGATTAGACGTAACCGTATATTCAATACTAACAATTTCTTCTATCGCATGTCTTGCTTGCCGAAATCTCTTCCGGCTTCAAAATTCCCAGCCAACTTTGATCTTCAAAGATTTAAATGCATTCTCAATCGTTATTTTTTGTTTTCTTAATTCTTGTTATTTTAATTATTCTCTCTCGCTAAGTGGTTTTTTTTTTCTCATATTCTTCAAGTCTCGGTAACCACTTCTGTCGTAGTAGCTTTTTTTATCTTGCTTTGGGTGAAACGATAAAAAAATAATCAGAAAACTGACGAACAAATGAGTCAGATATTAACTTTTATTTAAAATAGCCAAAGGTATCTACTGAAATTGGTGCATTATAACAACAATCATTATAAACAGACTTCATTATTTTTTCTCATGGCATATGAATCTAATTTATTCACTAAAGATATTTTTGAAAAGAAAACTAAATGATAATTTCCTAATTAAAAGTAACCAGAAGTCTCACGGAAAATGGAAATAAAAATGACATTTATTCAGAATGTTACGTTCTCTAACGAAGCAAGATCGTACCCTGCTTTGATAAACGGAAGTGATCTTCATGAGTTCCAGACTCTAAATGACAAAATGTGTCACTGCGCAGGAGGATACACGCATTGTTCCGTCCATTTGATTAATGAGGCGTGACCACCGAATCAGTTTGATAGCCGATTGCAGACTCTCCCGCGGGACAAAATGGACTGCTCGTTTTGAGCCCCCCGAAGGAATAAAAAAGGCGGAGAAATGACAATTCGGCAGTCTTCTTCCCTCACCCGCTAAGGGGAACCCGTGCCGCTACTATTGATAGACTTTTCGACTCCACATAACCGGACTTCAACCCAAGATAAGTGAAATGTTCTGTATGTGTATATTGATATAATCCCTTTTCATGAACTTTGTTGACCTGCCTTCTTCTTCTTTCACGCTATAACTGCCTTCGTCTATTCAAAAAAAGAGAAATGAATATTTTATGTGTATCGCACAAAAAATTATCCTTATTCTTCATTGTCCAGTTGTTTAAATCGGTTTTACGACCATTCGAATTTTTACACCCACAGCACATATATTTACTCTGTTTAGATATATAATAAGAATTAGAAATAGCTTGGACACAAAATGAAAGAGGAGGGGTTGGTGAGTTTGCCGTGTACACAACTCAGAGAAGACGAAAGAGACGTAGGAAGGTAGTAGGCCACTTACCTGTATAAAGGGATGTCGTAACGGGGC
>JBBBDQ010001935.1:637500-700000 GCA_037127315.1 Ascarosepion bandense
CTTGAAACAAGCAATTCATTTTAAAAGGTCCCTAAGGTTTCTGCGAGAACAAGTCAAACTAATGCAATTTTGACTTTTATCGTCAAAATGTTTACGTTATTATTAAGAGGAAAAATCAAAGTATTCTTCATATTTTTAATCAAAATTTTTATTAAAAATCTTGTTTTTTTCCTCAGCGAGTGACCTGATTTTTACAAGAGTTTACTACTGCAAACAAAACACTAGTAGTATATTTAACGTTTGAGTCTAGAAATGTTTGAATGAATGAAAAATACCTGATGAAGTTATAAACGAGCAGTTTTAATTTTATTTAGTATTATCGAAAAATTTGACAAAGAACTATTAAATTTTCCTCAAATCGTTTATTCAAAAATATTTACTTTCATATCTACACGTGAACTACGATAGGAATAAAATGACAAAAATATGGTATATAATTTTCTTTTTGTGCAGGTGGTGTTCCTTGAGATTTGTCATTTATTTAACAGGTAACGCAAGAATAAAAAGTATGAGAAACGCTGCCTTAATGTGCATGAATGTACAGACGTTCTCCCCTGACGGTGTTGTCAACGAAATGCGCTTGACTAATGCATGGCCGTCACATTCACCTTTTAATATAAAATAGATCAGACAAGGCTAATTTTACAATTAGCAGCAGCAACTATTTTTCTTAACTTAGTGGTTAATCGTCTCTCACGGTAACGAAATATGGTACATATTAAAGTGGGGAAAAGGCCCCAAAAATATTGTCGTGCTGGGGTCAATATTCCCCCCACATCTCTGTATTTGCTGCGTTGAGGGAGGTATTGTCACAGGGTTGGAATCACTGGGAACAGACATACCTTATTTATTGGCTGTCGTCTCTCCGAAGACAGAAACACAATTCAGATATAAAATGAAGTTTGTCTTTCCTAAGGCAATACTACGGTCTACTCTTTTTCTTACCTTGCATTTTCTCATTTTTTACACTCAGACTATTTCTTATGAAGGAATAACTCTGACACTCCAGTATAATATATATATATGGTCATTGATTGTCATGGTAGAGGGTTTATTGTTCCAGTTATTCCAAGAACGAAGTCTGGGGACTTAATTCTTGTATAGGTGCGTTGTGGCGCAGTGGATATCGACTCGGAACGAGAAATCGGATAGCCGAGTTCGAATTCCAGTTGAATTCATTGCATTCTCTTACGCGCAAATACCCTTGGGAAAGGTATTAATCAGTCTATTCCTTCCAGTTATGGGTTAAATAACAGGACAGATTGGGTTCTATAGCCTTGGTCGGCAACCAGTCTACCGCAGAAAGCAATGGCAACCTACTGCGGGATAATCTTCTGCCCAGTCAGTCATGTCTCTTTGGAGACATGATCGCCCAAGCGTGTATCACGTATGGCACTTAACTGACTGACTGAATATAATAGTTGAACATATGATTAAGGTCTCTACTGGGCATAAAGTGGGGGATCAGTTTTATATTGTTATGAAGTAATAAACTGATCCCCCACTTATTACTATATAATAATATAATACATATCTTCCCTTTCTAGTTATGAGTCAAATAACAGGACAGATTGGGTTCTATAGCCTTGGTCGGCAACCAGTCTACCGCAGAAAGCAATGGCAACCTACTGCGGGATAATCTTCTGCCCAGTCAGTCATGTCTCTTTCGAGACATGATCGCCCAAGCGTGTATCACGTATGGCACTTAACTAACTGACTGATAGCCACTCATGGCGGTAATGTCGAAGAAGAAAAATCGAACCTAACACGACCAACCCTTGAAGACCACAGTGGCGCAATATGCAAAGATCTACAAGATCTCAAAAGCCAAACTGGCGTAACCAATGTGATCTTGAAAGATCAAATGTGTAAGAGTGTGATGCGTCATCGAGGTTTACCAGACTCAGTCCCCTTTGAACCGCCAGTGAGGCGCTTCTGGTCAAGTATTTAGACTTCGCCGTCCCACACAGTTGTCCACCAAAAACATCAACAACAATTATCATTATATTCTTTGTCACTGTCAACAGTCCTCATGTAAATAACAGAAGTAATAAAAACTCATCTTCCCAGAACTTCTGACAGAAAGTAGAATGCTATTTGACAGATTCAGTCTACAAACTGGTAATAATCCCTTATATTATATTACTGCTGCCCTGCCTGGTCGGGTGATCCTGCTATCTACCTAGGTGTCCTTGACAAAATCCGACAGAGAATCTGTAATGTAATAGATCCCGACTTGGAAGCTCAGATACAATCACTTTCTCACCGGCGCAATGTGGCTTCTTTGTGTTTCTTCTACAAATACTTTCACGGCTTCTGCTCCGATGAACTTAGCTCGGGGCGATATGATTATAAAAAGAAAAAAAAGTTCTGTACTATTACAATGTGGATCTAAAGTGGGGGATCAATTCTACATTACAATCAAAATATAAACTGATCACTCACTTTATGGCCACATTCATCCCTCCCTTACCATCCGCTTGTGCATTGAATACTGCTGCCATATCTGGTCGGGAGCTCCTGCTATCTACCTAGGTGTACTTGACAACATCCGACGGAGAATCTGTAATGTAATAGATCCCGACTTGGAAACTCAGATGCAGTCACGTTCTCACCGGCGCAATGTGGCATCTTTGTACCTCTTCTACAAATACTTTCACGGCTTCTACTCCGATAAACTTAGCTCACTGGTGCCTTATATATATAAATTTACTCGAGCCACAAGATTAGCAACTAGGTCCCACCTTTTTACTGTGAAACCAATAAAATGTAAACGCAAATTCTACTCCACCAGCTTCTTTTCTTGCACTTCCTGTCTGTGGAATTCCCTTCCGTTTACTTGCTTTCCAGACAGCTATAATCTCTAAGAATTTAAATGTAAAGTTAATAATCATCTCCTATCTCACTAACCTGCATCCTCTCTCTCATGCTTCTTTCTCCGTCTACTCCACTTTCATCAGTATTCTCATCCTTTTCTTACCTACTTCCTGATACCCCCTATAACCTGTCACTCTTTCTCATAAGTTTCCTCCTATGTAACCCTTGCAAAACAGTGGCAGTAAAATGCCTTGTTTGAGGCGATATGATTATAAATATATATATATATATATATATATATTCAGCGCTAATCAGGTATAAATTATTTTAATTTTAACTATTTCTGTTCCAAATTAGGAGGCATCCAGAATCTAGGCTTATTATTGTGAAAATCAAGAGATCAAGATAAGGGATTGCTGAATGAATACATAAAATCTCTACGGACATTTGACACTGCAAACGAGCGATAATACACCTGACTGTCATCTGAGGATACAATGATATACATATCATATGTAAAACGAATATTTAATTTGCCATAACCCATTATATACCCGCGGATATAATCCGGTTACCTTAACCTATTCCCCAGTTATAAAACAGCCTTGCATAAAATATACAAAGATTATGCACTGAGTTGGCGTCATACCTTAGGCCAATAGTTCCTAAACAGTATGGCGCGCATCATAGGTAGGGCGGAAGAAGATAGCAGGTGAGGCGGACTGATTTAAAGACAATCCAAGATTTAGAAAAAAATGTAAAAATTCATATGACAAAAATAAATATGATTTCAAATTTTATTATGGATTGCTTTAAACAAATGCATCAGTTCCAGTATAAATAATTATAAATAAATATTGGCCAATTTTATCATCGGGATATTTTTGCTTTGTATCAAGCATTAAGAATATAGTCTGCTAATTGATGAGAAGAGTTATCAATGATAATGTTCTGATTTCGAATCTGCGGTTATTTCTCTTTAATTCTCTATTTTTTTTATTTTTAAATGAACTTTTTATTACATAAAATTTAGCAAGCAGTGAGCAACTTTTTATTCCGAAAATGAGGCCTAGATAAAAATAAAAATAAAAAAGTTTGGAACCACTGCTCTAGGCTGTTACATCCATTTCTTTTAGTCGATTTTTACATTCACTTTGGCTGAAGTATAATTCATTGGTGATGGTTCAGTTCACTTGCTCTTTGTAGAGGCCTTGGTGATGTTTGTCAAATTAGCCTTGTGCCAAACACAACAGAAGTCCACACAATTTAAAATATCAGAAGGTTGAAGGTTGGGTGTGGGAATGTCGAAGAATAAAACATTTCGTCTTGTAAGTAAAATTTTTATTAACTAAACAGAATAACAAATTTGTAAGAAGTAAAATACTTGAACAGAAAATACATGTAGCTAATTAATTTGTATGAGTTAAAGGTTCAAAGAGAAAATGTAAGTAGTTAAATGTTCGAGAGAAATCGTAGTAAATGGAAGAATGTGTGTATGTAAAAGGATTAAATGGTTACTAATAAAGTCTGTGTCTCATTCCTTTTTATGGTCGGCTAAAGAGTTAAAATGAACGTGAAGAAATAAAGAAAATTGTATCGGAATTAAATTTTTTTAGAGACACTTGAAGTACCTTGTTGTTTTTTTGACGGCGTGTGAGTGAAGACGAAGAAAGGAAAATCGGAGGAGGAAGAATGAATGTATGTCGATGAGGGTCGGCATCTTGAAATTTCTTCCTTATATTTTAGCGTCAGTTAAGTGCCATACGTGATACATGCTTTGGGCGATCATGTCTCGAAAGAGACGTAACTAAGTGGGCAAAAGATTATCCCGCAATAGTTTGTCGTTCCTAGTCGATATGTACTGCACCACAACGCACACCCTCCCACATTTTAGCGTGTCGTCTCCATTTTACTCAATTTTACCGATCAAGGGACGTGAATAAGTACTTAGCAGGTCACGTGGTCAGCTCAAGACCGCATACCCATTTTCTAGGTGTTAAGAAAAATTGACCGAGGTCATGGATAAATTTGATATTTTCTATCCAATCAGAATCCAGAATCTTAATTTTCACACCGACTTGTGAAATTTGTCTTGATCTGGGTTTTTCCAAAATGTTTTCAGTCGTTCTGATTCATTTTTGCGGGTTTGCAGTTTTATTTTGTGCGTTTCAGTTAATTGTTGGATGATGTAGGATTTGTATCCCATACATTCTATCTCTTGCAGTTTTTCACGTTGTTTTAAAGTATCTACTTTTCACCATCCGTTTCGATTTGTTCCAGAAAGTAAACATTTATATAGAGTATCACAACAAAAGAAACATCACCAACCTGGTCTAACTACGAGATAACACTTGATTTGCATATTTTAAGTACATAGGTTAATCTAACGAGTTGTAAAACTTGGATTATTTCGAAATAATTACTATTTATCTGACCGCGGAGCAAGAAACATCGAGAAATATCTAACACGCCTCAATGCAACACAAGTTTGAAAATGTAAAGTTGCTTTCTCATAAACTGCACCTATCACCTTTATTGAAGATTGTTTCGTTCAGTTTTGCACAAATATCCTTGGGAAAAGGCATGAATCCATTTCTTGTACCTATTTGCTATTGGTAGAAGGCTGAAGCTCTTTAGCCTTGGTTAGAAACCAGTATAGAAAAAGGAGTTAAAAAAAATGGGGTCACAGAACAGGGACTGGCAGTGATAGTGAAAGGAGAAACGTTACTCACTGCCACAAAAGATAGAAAAGTTTGGAGAGGCATGATCAACCACGTCATGAAGTAGCAGGATCCGTAGAAGCTACGGGAACATCAGAAGTATGATTAGGGTGAGAAAATGTCTTCTCTCTCTCTCTCTCTCTCTCTCTCTCTCTCTCTCTCTCTCTCCTATATATATATATATATATATATGGAGAGAGAGAGAGAATATTGAGGGGAAACCTCAACTGATAATTAAACAGACCTAAATTCAGAATTTATTTTTGTAGTTGTAAAAATTACATACTGCTTTCTTAAAATCCCCTCTCTCTCTCTCTCTCTCTCTATATATATATATATATATATATATATATATTACATACGAAGATAATCAGCTTCTTAAAATGCTCAGGTCAAAAGTTTAGAATAGGCTGATGCCACACAGTTGTTCACAAAGATGCAGACAAAATTCACTTCGTTTGTAACCGTTTTTGAGACTTGCCATCTCCTCTACCCTAAGGCTTTAAGGTTAATATCAAGACCTGCATTAAATTACAACTTACAGGTGATCAAGAGCTGGATCGAAGAGTTGGTTTAACATGTTCCTGCTGAAAACTGCTCCCTCTGGAATTGGCTTGCCAATAATTTTCACAATCTTTTATTCGGAATCCTCCTCTCTTTCGGGTTTTTAATAACCTGGACTGTTCAGGATACGATGGATAAACTATCGCCATTTTATATTTTTAATTTTGTTTGTTTTTTTTATTTTGTCGACTGCGGAGTATAGTAGTAGTATAGCTAGGTACTATGATGCAATTCACTCGGCAAGAAATTTGGAAACGGCATGATGTACTGCTTGGCATTTGTGCCGGAATATGAATATTTTAGAGTGATAATCTGAGAATGGTGCAGAATATTCAGAAAAAAACTTTGTTGAGTCTAATGGTAATTAGAAAGATGTCTGGAGTGATCCCGATTGATGGCGACGTTGCACTTCCATTTATCTTCCCAGAGGGCCACAGACAAAGGCTTACATCAAGTGCATTGAGAGAGTAGTGGTTCTCTGGAAGATCGTATGTATGGCACCAGGACTCAGTACCATGCTACAAAAGAAAGTGAACTTAGTCATGCCTCTCAGACAATCTCTACGATCATACCATCCCATACATCTGTCAACTAAGTCCCCAGACTGCACCCCATTGATTATTATACATGGGGCAAAGTTGAGCGAGAGACCAATAAAACCTCTTTGTAACACCAAAGATGAACTGAAGGCAAGTATTATGAAGGCATGCACCACCTTAAACAAGGAGACCGTTCAGAAGAGTTAAAGGAGATTCTAAAGTCGTCTGGACGCTGTGGTTGAAGCCAATGGTGATTTTATTTAATAAATTTACTCTTTAGTATTTCAAAACATTTTTGTGTAATTTTGGTAAATATATTTGGTAAAATTAGATGTCAGTGTTGTTTTCATTTTTGCGTAACTTAATAGCAATAGTTTAATTTATTTTAAGAAACTGATTATCTTCGTATGTAATATATATATAACGAGAGACAGACAGACAGACAGACAGACAGACAGACACGGAGAGAGGGGTTTTAAGAAAGCAGTATATAATTTTTACAACTGCCAAATAAATAGTATGTTACTGAGGGTGTGATAGTAAGCATGACGCAAAATCACGCAGAACGCAATCGACTTCAAAGCCGCACTATAGCTGTCTGCTGTGATAAGGGCGCGGTTAAATTGGTTAAAACTATTTTCACTTATACTATATTGAACATGTCTACAGTTTCGATAAAAATATACTGATTTATTTTATTGAATACCGTTGTTTGTCATTATATTTTTTATTCCATTACCTGCCACACCGATAATGATCACCTGATCGATTAATCTGGCTCATTAATGCTTACGCTTAATTGCTATTTATTTTGGTCTGTCCGTCGTCAGGCTTGACTCGATGCAATTATTCACTCGATAAAGCAATTAACCCATAGTTTCACTCCAATCAAATCTATCTGTCTATATTATGATTTCTATATTTGTTTATCAATACATCATAAAATGAACTGGGTACCTAAGATACTTGTTTTGCTTTCAAGCGTAGGGATTGGGTGATTTAACCCAGATAAAATGCATCATTTTAACATTCTGACTCAAAGCATAGTGAATTATAAAAGACTGACGCTAAATGATCTTCATTCTCTTGATAAGTTATTACACCCCCGTGTACTTAAAAGAGTCATCGTCTGAAATTAGTCGGTTTGTTCTGGTTAAAAACTTATCTGGACGGTCATTACTTCTGAGAATTTAGTTTGATAATCGATGAGTGATATATCAGTCACTTAAGTGCAATACCAGATATACTTTTGGGCGATCATGTCTCGAAAAAGATATGACTGACTGCGCAGCAGATTTTCCTGTAGTAGGTTGCCATTACTTTCTGAGGTAGACTGGTTGCCAACCAAGCCTAGAAAATCAAATCTGTCCTTAACTCATAGCTGGAGGCAGAAGAGATGGAGTTATACCTTTCCCAAGGGTATTTGCGCGTAAGTCAATGCAGTAAATTCAATTAGAATTCGAACTCGGCTCTCCAATTTCTCATTCCAAGCTATCTACTGCACCACCACAACGCACATCCCCAAAATAGGGATATATACCTTTAAAAAAAAGCAAGAGATAGTAATGAAAAGCACTATCATTAACAAAATAATTCTGTTTTCGAAGCAACTTCTAGATTATGTGATTTTGTTTAACGGCATATCGACACCTTATGGAATAAAATTATGCAAACATTTAATTATGGGAGGCTTTAAATTAATAAAAATATGATATTTTATTCTGCTATCACAATTCAATAAATAGTAGATGGTACTCAGGTTTTGTGCTCATACACGTTTGTTTGGACATAATTACCAGAAGTAATATGTGTGTTTTGTGTGCCCTGTCCTTTCAGGACGTAGGCGATCATAGCTTTCCACATCTCCCTATCCCTGGTGGCTCTTAACACGCTTTCTTCTGTAGCACCATGCAACCCTCGTTCCGTCATCCACTAGCTCAAGCCCATAAATTTAGAATATAAATGTATAGAAACTAGCATGGCCACAAAATGAGTGATCAGTGTATATATTGATTATAATATAAATTTGATCCCCGACTTTATATCCACTTTATAATTTCTTATCAACAGTTGGCATATATCTTCTTCTATGTGCACTATTCTTTCAGGACGTAGGCGATCATGGCTTTCCTCATCTCCGTATCCCTGGTGGCTCTTAGCACGCTTTCTTCTGTAGCACCACGCAACTTTCGTTCTGTTATCCACTTGATCAGGTCCTTCAAATATGTTATCCGCTGTTTTCCCCTGTCTCTTTTTCCCTCTGTATGGCCTGTTAGCATCAGGTTCTCCAAGGCCTCCATCCTCATTGTATGTCCCAGGAACTTCAGCTGTCTCTTCCTGATGCTCAGTATTAATATCCTTTTCGTTTCCATCATTTTCAAGACCTCATCATTGCTCACATGATCGATCCATGATATCCGGAGCATCCTTCTGTAAACCACATTTCAGTTGCTTCACGATTTTCCTTCATCTTTGGGTATTCACTATTTATCTCTAGATGGGGTCCTAACAAGTGCTACCACCCCGGGTCAGGGTAGACCCGGGAATAAGTGAAATAAGTAGTTGTTCCCCGCTTTTCAAAACCTCTAATCTCCCGATCAGAGGCCCTTATTTCTGCAAGATGCAATTGTATAATAACATCATATGTTACATTGTATATAACACGCTAAAAGTTCACTTTTTTCTACCATAGCTCGGTGGTAGAATCGCCGACTGATGTCGATTAGGTCGGATTTCAATCCTGGCGAGAAGCAATCGGATGTCTAACCGTACTGAGCTGTGATACAGCGAAAACAGATCTGTCTGCGGATGACTATTCTACGATCTCACACTGACTGAGCACTCTGGAAGAATGGTAGACTTTGAAAAAACAGTAGCTACTCTAGCATCTACGCATCGTTCATTCAGTAATGAATCAGAACACTCCCGCTACTGGCGTATGAATACATGGTATATCACAAGCTAAAATTCTGCCTCCTTCTACCGAGCGCCCATGGCTCAGAGGTAGAATAGCCGACTGACGCCAATCGGTCGGGTTTCAATCCTTGGTTAAAAGCAATCGGATGTCTAACCGCTGCGAAACAGTTCTGTCTGCGGATGGCTATATAAAGAGAGAGAGAGAGACGTAGAAATAGAAGTAGAGAGATATCTATCTTACATAATAATACTTACGACTTGTTTTGTAAAAATTCAATACATTTTTTATGAGAATCCGCAGTTGTAAAATATTGTCTTCATGTTGTACAGGCTGGAACAATATGGAGTGGCTGCCTAAACATCATGCTACACCTCCACATAATGACAATACACAAAGGAATACAGCAAGAATTTTTTTTTTTGTTTTTTGTTTTTGTCTAGATTTACTTATCTAGATTTTTCAATTTATGGATATCGCCACAAAAGAACTGAAGTTTAACATCAGGCGTTCCCCAATCGCGCCGGTAGTATCTATTTACCTGTCTATCTAACTTGAGAGCTGGACATTGTTTGCGAAAACTATTTGAGATGCCTGTCACGCGATCATTTTATAAAAAGCGAGACGATGTACAAAGTGACAACCATGTTTCAGAGAGATTGAGACCATGTCAATTCTGACAGCACAATTTTAGTGGTATGGACACCATATCCACACGGACACACCCATTTCATACATATGGAAACAATGTTTCCATTGACACTCCCATTATATACAGATGGAGACCATGTCTACACTGACACAACTATTTTAGAGGGATGGAGAGCATGCCCACACTGGCACACCAATTTATATATATTGAGACCGTGTTCATACTGACCTATTCCTTTAGAGAGATGGACACCATGTTCACACTTACCGACCATTTTAGAACAATGGAGAGCATGTCCACACTGACCCACAAATTTTAGAGAAATGCAGACAATTTCCACACTGACACTCGAATGTTATAGAAAAGGAGACCATGTCTACACTGACACACCGATTTTAGAGCAAGGAAGAACATATTATAGCTGGCCCTCCCATTTTAGTCAGATGTAGACCATATCCCCAATGACACTCATATTTTATACAGATAGAACATTGACCATGCTGATCCATCCATTATAAAGAGACGGAGACCTTGTCCACACTGGCACTATCCTTTTATACAGATGGACAAGATGTCCACAGTGACCCACCAATTTTAGAGAGATGTTCTCACTGGCACTTCCATTTTATACATATGGAGACCGTGTTCATAGTTAGCTCTTTCTTTCAGAGAGATTGAGACCATGTTCACACCGACTGACCATTTTAAAGAAATGTGGAGACCATGTCCACACTGAACCACCAATTTTAAAGAAATGGAGACAATGTCCACACTGACATATCCATTTTAGTGAAATAGAGACCATGCTCACGCTGACCCACCGATTTTAGACAGATGTTGACTATGTCCACAGTGACACTCATATTTTATACAGATGGAGACATTGTCCACACTGACCCACCCATATTAGAGAGTTGAAGAGCATATCAACACTGACCCACACATTTTATAAAGATGGAGGCTATGTCCATACTGACCTACCCTTTTTATACAGATTGAAACAATGTACACACTGATTCGCCAATTTTAGAGAAATGAAGACCATTTTAACACTGATTCACTGATTCACAGAGATCTTGTCCACAATTACATTCACATTTTAGAGAGATGGTGACATTGTTCACACTGTCACACCTATTTGAGAGAGATGGAGACCATGTCTACCCTGGCAAACCCATTTTAAACAGATGAAGGCCATGCCCACTCTGACACACTAATTTTATACAAATGGAGACAATGTGCACAATGACAATGACATTTCACACAAATAGAGGCCATGTCCATACTGACCTACATATTTTAGAAAAATGGAGACGATGTCCACACTGACACAACCATTTTAGATAAATAGAGAACATGTCAACATTGACCTACCCATTTTTGAGAAATGGAGATCATGTCCTCAATGACAATCACATTTTATATAGATGGGTACATTGTTCACACTGACCCACCTACTTTAGTGAGATGGACATGTCCACACCCATTTTATACATATGGAGACCATATTTATACTGACCCACTCATTTTCGAGAGATAGAGACGATGTTCATTCTGACCGACCACTTTAGAGAAATGAAGAACATGTCTACATTGGCAGACCAAAAAGCTTTCAAAAATTTCGTTCATAACAGCCAATAACTTTCAATGAGAAATAAATAATCTCGTCAATCGATAACAGAGGTTTAAGGCTCATATTTTTACTAATTTCAACATTTAAAACAGTTAATTTCTCAAGAGTAAAATTATGTTTCTAAAACTATTTTGTAACGAACTAATATTTCTTCAAAATTATTACTGTTATTTACTAAGCTGAACCAGAGATATCTGTAGTTTTAGGCTTGAGTCTAAATTAACCCTGTGCAGGTGTGAGAATAAAGATCCTCATTGAGTGCGGCACTGTAAGCTAGTATTAAATAAACAAAAGCGCTGAAAAGCAAAACAATTTCCAAAAAGAATCTTACATAAGCAAATACAAATAAACTAACAAAAACATCAAAAGGTTGAATGAAAATGAAATATATTAAACCGAACATTTAAGCCTAAAATGCTTGAAAATTATGAAGTCATTATTTATAACATAGAATAAAAATTATCTATACTAACTTTTTTGATAGTAATAAAACTTAAAATATAAATTGAAAAATTAACCAAGAATGAATAAGATGAAGTTGATATATAAAACATTAGGTAAACAAAAACACAAAGTAGAAGTAAAAGAAACGATCTTTCAAGAAAATTGTAAAGAAGCAAATACTAATCGAGAAAAAACCGGTAACTGGCAAAAATTGAATGAAATAATAAATATCATTAATAATATAAAAAGAATATAAAGATCATGACCTATACAATAGCCTTACGTTTATTTATTCAAGCACTGAAATATGATTGTGTCTGCCCTGACCTCATTCATTCAAGGCTCTATTGTCATCTTAAGAATTAGCGCATACATGTATCCAGTATTGTTGCAACCACTGTCTATTTTCCAACGCATTTCGACTTTAAAATTTAACAGACAAATTACCAGACAAGTTGATAAAAGCAAAATTTTGAAATTTGTGTATGTATTTATGCGGGCGTATATTAATATGTCAATGTGTCTGTTTGACAGTGTATGTGTTTATATTCGTCTATTTGTTCATGTGTGGATGTATAGCGGGTATATCTTATCTTATTTATACATTTGTAGTTGTAGTAGGATTCCGTTATAGTGAAAGATAATTGTATACCGTTGCAGGTTAACGGAATGTGGCCTTGTGGGAAGATAGCCCACTATAATTCATAAAATGATTATAAAATCAAGAAAGGCAATTTGAGTATAAAATAACATTTATATATATAAACATATCAATTAATGTTTTTACAATTAAAATAATACTTGTATATAAGTCCAACGGAGGTTAAAGTGTTCATAGAAAATAATATAATGCTGAAAGAGATAAAAGGCGTAAGAATGTGGAAGCGTTTTGTAGGTTAGGGGATGTTCAATTTGAAGCTGCCGCTTCTAAGGTCAGTAAGTTAGAAAATACTTTGAGGAATGTCTTTGAAGGGGTCAGTAAGTACATATGATACAGGGGAAGGAAAGAGGTCAGTATAGTAGCCGCTCGGCTTAAGTCAAGGGGATATTAATTACACTCTACTCCTCCGGTCTTTCTGTCCGATGATGCTTTTTGTCTCCGCTTTTTATATCTGCTTTTTGGATCAAAAGCTCGTTTTGTATTTTACGCTTGTATTTGTTTCCGGGCTTACCATTGGCTGGTAAATAAACTTCGCGTAGGCTCGCGAAATGGAAATTTGATATTTGATTAATTTTTATTTTTCAACCAGGGCATCTGCGCAAACTCGGGTGCGCACGACGGGTTTTATTCATTTGCCTTTTTTGTTGTGAGAGAGCCAACATCCGGTTTCTCGCTTTTTTTTTCGGTCGGTATCACCACAGATGTTTGTAGTTTTATATGTGTGTGTTCATGTCATTTTTTCTTGTAATATATGAATAACTTTGTAAATCTAATAATCTTTTGTTAAATTTAGAATTTAAAATTCGCAATAAAAATAAAGTGAATCTAATAGTCGATTAAAAATGCTGATCTCAATTTAAACAAATATTAATATTAATGCCCCCAAAAATTGTTTTTTGTGCTTTCTCACATATTCTTCAAATTAGGAGTTACTTTATTATGATTGGTTCGCACTGTCTATGCAGCAATGCCTCCTTAATTAAGTGGGGTTTGACTTTTTTTCAACCGTTTAAAACTCTTCAAATTGAAATAGACCTCATCACAAATAGTGTCGAAACACTATAGCTACTTTGGAGTGATATTATAACATAGTCATGTTCTAATTTCTGAATATATATATATATATATATATATATATAGCATAATGATGATCTACGTATACTGTCTTAATATATATAGGAAAAACTACTAAAAACTTTTAAAATGTATTTTTTGACAGTATTTATTTATTTCTATTATTATATATATATATTTGATATTTCAAACCGGCCTCGGCCTTTCATCAGAAAAAAATGATTTTAAAATTTAAATTAGAAGCGTTCGCCGCGGGAGCATTCGTCGAGAGATGTTTACAACACATGACGTAGAGAGCGATAGAGTTTTTTTTAATATTTGTAAACGTAAACCTATCTCTAATAATACTTTTAAATGTTGATTTAAAGAAACTTTTTTGAAGTGTATCTAAAAAATGTTTAACTATTGAAATATTTATAAAGATTCAAAACACCGAAGTCCCTATTTAACCCTGGCCTATATGTATTTAATTTTAAAATCCAGTATTTTTCTTTCTTTCTGCGTGGGTATGTAGATATTACTGATAGATTCCGATTTTAGTTCTAACATTCAACCCAATAGTGCAGGTTCCTTCCCAGTTAATTTCTGAATTATATTATGTTAGTTGTCGCTCTGACAAGGAGACGATTGTCACAAATTTATCTTCTGCTGAAAAACTGCGTTTTTTTTTCTGTTTTTTTTTTTTTTTTTTTTTTTATTAGATAAATTTGAAATTGTGAGTTGAAAAATGCAAGAATCCTTTTCAGGGTGGGGCAGTCTAAAAAATTTCAAAGAAAGAGATTATACTGAAGATTTATCAACCGAAGGAATTTATTAACAGTCTCAAGAGCCCTTTTGTCCAACATCTTATCAGGATAAAATATCATAAATATCGTCAGGATAACTGCTCTAATCTAGAAAAAATAATTAGATTACATAAGAGTAAAATATTAAAAACACACAACAAAATACCTCCAACAC
The DNA here is from genome assembly GCA_037127315.1 of Ascarosepion bandense. Lineage (NCBI taxonomy): Eukaryota > Metazoa > Mollusca > Cephalopoda > Sepiida > Sepiidae > Ascarosepion > Ascarosepion bandense. The sequence continues at coordinate 652,479 of JBBBDQ010001935.1, forward strand.
TAATACCAGTCTGCCCCATAATAACAGACTTTGTAACTGTAGAAACCCAAACCAATGCCCGTTACTAATAAAGGTTTAACGAAATCCTTAATATATATGTGTTCGATTTCATCCATGGAGAATCCTAAAGATGAAAAAACATATTTCGGAAACACCATGAACGTATTTAAAAAGCGATTTTACAATTACCTCTCATCCTTGAATAACAAAGAAAAACAAACCATGACGTCTCTCTCCAAATACTTTTGGAAATTAAAAGACGAAAATAAAACACATAAAGTTAAATAGAAAATCCTCAAACAAGCAAGAACAGCTAAATCAATAAAGGAACCATGTTTCCTTTGTCTTCAAGAAAAAATTGAAATCATTAAATATATGAATAGCAACAAGCTTTTAAACCAGAGACATTAAATCACAATAAACTGCAAGCACATTAAAGAACTAACCTTACAATCATGCTAAAAAATTCTACAAAAGCCAGAGCTAGAACCTCTTAGAAATGATACAACTTCATAGTACTAACAACACTCTTACACACACCACAAACCGTGATCTAATTTAAAAAATCTTTAAAAATTAAAAATCTTATAAAAATATCGATTTCCTAAATTCAAAATTAAGGTTAAATATACAAAATTAGATTAATCATAAAAAATGTGCTTAAATACATACATTAAATTTTACCTATTACCTAAAATACAAACATACCTATTATCTATTTACCTATTACCTTAAATACAACATTAAATCTTACCTCATACATCAAATTTTACCTATTACGCACCTGTTACCTACTTACCTATTACCTTAAATACTAACATTAAATTTTATCTCTTACATTAAATCTTACCTATTACACACCACAAACTGCGATCTAATTTAAAATTTAAAATTTAATAGGAAAAATCGATTTCCTAAATCCAAAATTAAGGTTAAATATACAAATTAGATTAATTATAAAAACTGTGATTAAATGCAAAAATATTCTATAGTTGTACAAATAAGCGGTAAGTCCAATCCCAACCTCCTCCACCCCTGACACCTCCCTACTCTGCTCCTATAAGGAACCCAAATGATATAGTTTAGTCACAAGATCATAAAACTTACAATCCTATCTGCTAATGTTAAATCTGTCTACAAAACTCCAAGACACTCATTAATCAACTATATTCACTACCCAAACCACTTTCTTCAAAATTCAAACGGACAATTCACAAGACTTGTTTCTAATTAACATTTCATGGCAGAACATTTATTTTATCCTTTTTATTATTAGGAAAGGAACAACCAACAAAGATTTTATAATCACAAATCTTCCTTCAATTTGGCTAAGTATAAGAGTAGCAATCGCCTTCCTTGCTTCGTGGGGAAGATAAACTAAAATGAGAAGAAAAGACCTTTTATAAAAATTGAATACAATGAAAAAAACACCCGCAGTTTTGGCTTAAAGAATTACAAACTAATGTAGGCGGCAGAACTAACTCTCAAAGTTTAGTATTAAGTAAAGTTATGTTATCAAAGGTAATATGTGAAATAATGAGAGCGTTCAAGCTTTCAATCAAATTAAACCTGACTACTCGTGATCCAGTGTATAACGTCATAATTTGTTATTATGCAAATTTTTCTCCTCGCGTTACCGATCGAACATATATAAGCATGTAATATAAACAGAGAAAAATGACATTTATTGCCTGATGTCCCGTGTATATATATATATATATATATGTGTGTGTGTGTGTGTGTGTGTGTGTGTGTGAAAAATATTTATGGGTTAAAGTGCCAAATAAATTATTTATGCTGACGACACCACCATTTACTCCCGCCTCAGTACGAAATCTGATAAGGCCGACAAAGATAACCTTGAAACGGACCTGCAAATTGTGGTGGATTGGGGTAAGAAATGGCTGGTAAATTTTAATGCTCCCAAAACGAAGTTGCTATCCTTTAAGCACCAGAGACTGTCACTCCTATACCCTATAAGTATAGATCAAGCTAGTCTCCCGGAAAGCAATACACGCTACCTCTTCGGCTTCACTCTCCCAGCCGACTTCAAGTGAAAAGACTATATTGAATCAATAGCTAACTCTCCTGCTAGGAAGATTGGGTGACTCTGTAAAGCCAGGAAGATTTCTCGCCTCAATCCATCTTGCGCATATACAAATCAAAACATCGGCACATGCATTGAATACTGTTATGATATCTGGTTATGCAACCCTGCTATTCGTCTCGGGAATCTCACCCAGATCCAGAAGATAATCTTTCTTATTAACACGACGCTGTACACTAGTGCCTTTTTCACGTGTCGGTATTGAAGGTGAGGCTGAAGTTTAATGATATCAAAACGATTGCAAAACAGGTGTAAGCTCGGGTAAACCCCATGGTACATAACGTTTTCATTATGGTCTGGTGTTAAATTTTTATTATATATTTAATATAATTAATTTTCATATAATTAATATAATTAATTTTATTAATAAATTCATAATTTCGATGTATATAATTATGCCAGAAAAAATACTCCCTTAAATCCAATGGAAACGTTAGGTACCGATTTTCTGTGGAAAAGATAAATCTTTTTTCTATAATGTTTCTTTTAGTTTGAGTTTGAGTGTGAGTTTTGTTTAACGGCATATCAACACCTCTGTGGGTTATTTAATGCCAAAAAAGTGGGTCTTTAAGGTATTTTTTATAATGTTCGGTTACAGTGAAAAGGTTAGATTTTAATGAAAATTTTGTTTTTATTCTATATTTTAGAAAACTGAAAATGTCTTATAGTTTTGTATTCAAAAATGTTTTGCTGAGAACAATTTTTTTTCCTTCAAAAATTTATGGTAATATTTTTGCTTCAAAAACGTATATTTTTTATAAAAGTCGATTTTTATGTATATATTTCTATAAAAGTGTATATTTCTATAAGAATCTTTCATTGTGTTTTGACCCCAGTTTGAGGGTTAACTATTTGCCCATAGCTGGGACCCTAACAGGTGCTACCATTCCGGAAAAGAGTGGACCTGGGAAGAACAGCAATTAAGAGGTGGTTCGCGGCTCCTCACAACCTCCCAATTAGAGTCCTTGCTGCCGGATGCAGTTTACCGTCATACCCAGGACCATGTTTATTTGAAAAAAGGTTTATAATGAAGCAACCAAAATATTGTGCTGTTGTCAAACACAACACTCGTATGTGTTCTATGCAACGCATTAAAATGTCTACTGTCATCAAATTCATGACCCGTAGTTGTTTAGTGACTGTAATAAAATGATATCATCATCTCTGGGTATAAGTAGCTAAGAGGATAAACATTTGTCTCGTTTCCACAATGTTGTCTCAACATGGCAGAAAAACACGAGACCATTTGATAAAAATACTTTAAAATAAGATTTTTGACGGTGAACAATGGTTATAAAATGGACGTGAACCTTTCACTGACTTATGTTTTATTTCTTTTCAATGATTTTAATAAACCCAAAAATTTCGTATATGATGGCAACTACAAGTGATTTATTCAAAGCAGTGTTTCAATATGAAAGTAACTTCGACAAATATATCTGATAAATTTTATTTACGAGCAATAAAGTAAAATTATTTTAAAAAAACAACTATCGTAATATTTAATTAATTCTTGGGACCCTTACAACCGAGCCAGTCTTCTTCCGAACTTCAAAAATATCTTCATAATTCGACATACAGTATTATGTCAGAAATACTTTCCTCAAATTTCATACCAGGTGATAATGGAAACGTTAGCTACCAGGGGTTTACACGGGCTCACTCGCGGCTGCATCCTGTTTTGCAATCTTTAAATATTAATGTGCGTTGTGGTGCAGTGGATATCGGCTCGGAACGAGAATTAATCCGTCTCTTTCCTCGAGTTATGGGTTAAATAGCAGAACAGATTGGATTCTATAGCCTTGGCTGGGAACCAGTTTAAGGCAGAAAGCAATAGCAACCTACTGCGGGATAATCTTCTGCCCAGTTAGTCATGTCTCTTTCGAGACATGATCATCCAAGCGTGTTTCACGTATGGCACTTAATTGACTGACTGAATATAATAGTTGGAATCATGATTAAGGCTACTACTGTTCATAAAGTGGGGGATTGGTTTTATACTGTTAAGAAGTAATAAACTGGTCCTCCACTAATTACTACTTAATAATATAATACATCACTTCCCCCTATAGCCATGAGTTAAATAACAGAACAGATTGGGTTCTATAGCCTTGGCTGGCAACCAGTCTACCGCAGAAAGCAATGGCAACCTACTGCGGGATAATCTTCTGCCCAGTCAGTCATGTCTCTTTCGAGACATGATCATCCAAGCGTGTTTCACGTATGGCACTTAATTGACTGAACGTTGGAGATTTAGATATATAAACAACCAGTCCAAAGATAATTTAGTCAGTCTCGCATATATTGCAGACAAAATATTATATACGCGTATCGGTGCTAGGATGCTGTTATGTGATAGAACGAGCCGAGAATAATGTAAAGAGGACAGGAGTTAAATAAATTGAAATGTTAAGAAATGCCTATTAAAATCTGATAACATTGAACCTCCGCTTCATCTTCAATACAGACACGTGAAAAGACCCTAGTGAACAACGGTCAATCTGTCGTGGTATTAACAAAGACGTGGATTTTAATCCAAATATACTGTTCAATAGACGTGTGTGGAGTATGAACCGGGCGATAGTTCAGTCTATCAACTCCAATTAAAAAAAAAAAGAAAATAGTAAAAAGATTGGAAAAGAGAAAGCCGGAAACCACATCCTAAACAGGGAACAAGGGATGAGCCTCTCTGTTTAGGATGTGATTTCCGGCTTTCTCTTTTCCAATCTTTTTACTCTTTTCTTTTCTTTTTTTTTCAATTGGAGTAGATAGACTTAACTATTGTCAGGTTCACACTCCACCCATGTCTATTGAACAGGTGTAGAGGTTCATCCCTTGTTCCCTGTTTAGGATGTGGTTTCCGGCTTTCTCTTTTCCAATCTTTTCACTCTTACGTAGCCCCCTGCGCATCAGTGGCGTTACCGCCTTGCTCGAGGTGATATGATTAAAAAAAATAAATAAAAAATAAGGAGAAATTTATATTCTCCAATTTTTGTGCAGGTGCGCAAACCAGTTGTTTGTTATTTCGTAGCTATTAAAATAAAGCGCCAGAAATATATTGTTCACTTGAGTAATTTTATCGCTGACGATAAAAAGTAGCCAAAAAGATTTTTAGCAAATCTTCTCCACTGAGTAGACGCCCCCGAACGACAGCTTTCAAGCAACGAATACTTGCTTCTCTTTGTCATATTGATCTTTCTTTTTTTGAATGATTGGGTAAAGAAATGTGCTGATTAGAAAAAGAACGAAGAAAAGTAATTCCTTCATTTAAATGCGATTCATTCATTTGTACAAACTGATACTGCGAAAAATGAGTAAAATCAAAAATACGTAAAACATTCCAATGTTACACTACAGGAGCGAAAGATGCCTCCAAAAAACTAAGGAAGTATTATGATACAAAAACATTTCGTTAAAAACAAAAAAGTGTGGAACTAGAATGTAATATCAATCCTTCTTTATGGTAACGAATAATTTCAAGAACATGAAAAGAAGAATTCAGTTGCTCGACAAAAGGTTGCTAAAATATCATGACTGGGGCACATAAATAAAGAGAAAGTTTTAAGAAAACGAAAACAAAAAAAATCAAAAATAATTGTTAAAATAATTTGGACACCTGTAGTGGACACAAAATTAAAAGCAACTCTCTTCTCTTCTTCACTTTTACAAAAAATTCAAAATTACGTGTGAAATCTTAATTGTGACAAATAGGAAAACCATTGACCACGTGAAAAAGACGAAGCCGTATTTCGCGATCAGATGTTAAATTAATTTTCTAACCAATGAAAGGAAGCGATTTGCAAAACTAAGAAAAGTTAGCAATCCAGTGCGAAAAACTAAATTTGCTATGAAAAACAGAAAGAAAGTCGAAGCAGTCAGTCAGATCGGAGCAGAAATTAGAGACGAGATCGCAAGATGTGACGAAAGAAATTTTAATCTGTCGACCGGACATATAAGGTCCCGTCACACATACATTTTTCTTCTTCATTCATGCTCATCAACAACAAGATAGTTCAACTGACTTCTAAAAACTAACGTCCGATAAGAACAATTTTCTTTATTGCTTCACCTTCCCTTTCACTTTCTCGCCGGCTATAAAAAAGGAAGGGGACACAGACTTTATTAAACACATTCGCTACTTACAACTAGAATTTTCGGCACTTAACCTCTTACTATTATTTCTCATTGAACATTAACTCTTGCAAATTGGTTAATTCCTTACATTTTCTCTTTTAGAATTTAAGCAAATTGATGTTATTCTTCTATGTTAATAAAATTCTACTTTGATATAAAAAAATGAAATATTTTATTCTTCCACATTCCAACATCCAAACTTCCACCATCTGATGACCTTCTGATAAACTCCAACTTGTAGGGAGTTTGGTTATGTTTCATACAAGGCCGATTTAATAAATATTCAGCCGTCTCCCTACTACTTCACACCTAGTGAAGAAAGAAAACTTGGAGATTTTGTCACTCACAGGATATACTCAAGGTAAAAGAAACAAGAAAACACGGAACGAGCTGGTTTAAATGAACGACAAAACATAAAATAAGAAGGGCGATTAGGGAGATAGGAAAGCCATGATCGTTCACGGCCTAAAAGAACGCGGAGCATAAAAATATATATACAATATCCTGCGATTGCAGACCTAGAGAAAGGGATCATCAAACCTTTCTTACTGCTACCCGTTGCAAATAATATCAATGGCATTCGGGGATCGGTCATCCATATAATTCCTAGGCATTTCACTAAAAGGAATAAATTTACTGTAATACTGCGATATGTACAACGGTTATCTAATTAAATGATTCTATATTTTTTATAACTTACTGTAATATATCTTGATTCATTAAAATATATTAGTTTAAACGGCAGAAGTAATTGACAGGTACATCCGGCCGTGGTTAAGGTCAACAAAAATTGACAACAGCTTGAAAGACGATGGCTCGGCAATAATGTGGTTGACGGATACAACCGTCCGTAGATAAAAGTTAACAAAGGACAAAGGTGGTCAACAGATATGTCCAGCCGTAGATGAAGTCAACAAAACGACAAACCGAAAAAGCAAAAATGCATGGCAGTTTTTAGACTATACAAAGTCTAGAATATTTGACTGAAGTGACTGAAGAGAGTGGTTAACGACTCCCGACGGCTCATTCGTATTTGTGATCTCTCATCGGCTACCCACAATCGAAGAATAAAAATAAAAGATTATATTTTTTTTAAATATACGTATTCCTCGTTGTTTGTTCAGATCCAACGGCAATATATAACATAATGTGCCGGGCAAATAAAGAAATGTCTTCTTCTTTTATGTACCATGTCCTTTCAGGACGTAGGCGATCATGGCCTTCCACGTCTCCCTGTCTCTGGTGGTTCTTAGCACGCTTTCTCCTGTTGCGCCATGCAACCCTCGTTCTGTCATTCATCTGATCAGGTCCTTCAAATATGTTATCCGCTGCTTTACCCTGTCTCCTTTTCCCTCTATCCGGCCTGTTAGTATCAGGTTCTCCAAGTCCTCCTTCTTCATTGCGTGTCCCAGAAACTTTAGTTGCCTCTTCCTGGTGAGATTTAGCCATCCTAAAAATTTCCCCAGTGTTCAACTGTGTCATTTTAGGTTATCTAGCAAATACTCTACACAGTCGATCAATTACGGGCGGAGAATTAATTTATAAGCTCATCACAATTGATTATAAATAATTTTTTCCGACATTTCACAAGGCTGATTAACGAAAAGCAACGTTCCAAAGTATCGATCAATGTAAAGTTTGAGGTGTAATTTCTCAGACAGTCAGACGTAGACATAATTATTAATGTATTTAATGACAGAATTTTGAAAAACACCTTTGAAATAACAAGATTTGAAAACTGTAAAAGAAAGTCGTGATTTAAAAAAAAACGCTCAGACAACAACGAGCAATAGACTGAGAATGATCAGTTGCGCAGTCAAATGGTACGGCAATCTGTCAATTTTTGCCTACCTTGAAAATCAGCACTAAGTCTGTAACTTGTGCATGAAATCGAAACTTGACAAATAAGAACCCGTCATACTGGCAATTCTCCAAGCCTTCCTTCCACTTTATATCAGCTCTCTCTTTCTGATTTTGAGTAGCAACCGATCACATCCACTATGGACTGAAGTGTATCAAATATATTTTACTCTTTTTTACTCGATACAAGTCCCAAGAGACGCTCAAGATAAAGGGTTTGTTAATAGGGTAAGTAACCTGAAGCCTTACACTGTCCTTTTCTTTTTATAATCATATCGATCCAAGCATGAGGAAGAGAGACAGGTTGTAGGCGGTGTCGGGAAGTGGGAAAGAGAGGGATGAGAATACTGATGAGAGTGGAGTGGACGGAGAAAAAAGCATGAGAGAGAGGATGCAAGTAAGTGAGATAGAAGATGACTATTTTTTTTAATAATCATATCGCTCCAAGAAAGGTGGTTTACTGCCACTGGTGTGAAAGGGGTACATAGGAGGAAAGTTAGGAGAAAGAGTGACAGGTTGTAGGCGGTGTCGGGAAGTGGGATAGAGAAGGATGAGAATACTGATGAGAGTGGAGCGGACAGAGAAAAAAGCATGAGAGAGAGGATGCAAGTAAGTGAGATAGAAGATGACTATTTTTTTTAATAATCATATCGCTCCAAGAAAGGTGGTTTACTGCCACTGGTGTGAAAGGGGTACATAGGAGGAAAGTTAGGAGAAAGAGTGACAGGTTATAGGGTGTACCAGGAAGTGGGTAAGAGAAGGATGAGAATATTGATGAGAGTGGAGTGACGGAGAAATGAGCATGAGAGAGAGGATGCAGGTTAGTGAGGTAGGAGATGACTATTGATTTTACATTTAAATTCTTGGAGATTGTAGCTGGTGGGGAAGTAAGTAAACGGAAGGGAATTCCACAAGCGGGAAGTGCGAGAAAAGAAGCTGTTGGACTAGAAGTTGCCTTTCATATGTCGTTTTCTATTTGCCGTCCCTTTTCAGGTCGTTGGAAGTTATTGCTTCTTGTTTAGCGCCATCCATGGTATCCTTCTCCCGAACCTCATTTCTGGTGCCCCAGTGTTCTTCTTAAAACTGAGGAGACTTTCAAACATACACTGCCATAAGCGTCGTTTGATAGAGCCCAATTATTATTATTAGATATTATCATCACCATCTCAAGATAGAGGTTGATTGAATGACGTCGTTGGACGTAAACAACGATTGATGTAAAGAAGTTAAGATTATAGTGATTGAGAAAGAACTCAATGGGAAGTCTGTTCCACAAATTAGCGGTTCTTGGGAAGAGGATCGTACTTCATTCAGCCCAATAAAAAAAGAAAGGAATTAAAATGATTCGAAAAATGTTCTTTCTTATTCCACTGGTTCCATTCAAATGTTGCATGCCGGACTCGAACTAGAAAGGTTTTACAGGTGGAATAATGTTGTGTCTATTAATTATTGGAGACCATTATTTCAACGTTTATTTGATGTGTCCATCTAATGATCATCTAAATTTCCAATTGTAGAGCGCAAAAGCAGTGTATCAGTATGGCAAATATGTTATACACTGCCACTGCTGCTGAAAAAAACAGTCGTTTTGACAGAACGAGAACACGTATATATAAATAAACTTATATTTTTATCCTTCGTCAATGACGATTGTGTGGAGGAGAATGTAGCCGGAGAAAACTACGCACATCCGAGGGAGTTGTTGCGAGTCGTTGATCAGCGGAATTTGTCTTCTCTTCTTGGCTTTTCTTTGCGTTCTCTCGGCGTTCTGTTTTCAGCCAAATATATATATATATATATAGCCCGAAATTCCCACGCATTTTTGCCTTCTCGATGTTTTCGCTTAATCGTGTCATCTATGGCCAGCTACATATGTCAATCATATTCGCCGGCTATTGTCTTTCAAGTCTACTGCCTTTGATTTTGATCATAGCCCCGTCCTCCACTGCTCGCCTTTTCCGCCTTTGATTTCAATCATATTTTTGTCGGCCACTGCTTGTGTTTTCTGTTTTTAATGTCAGCCATATCTCTATCGGGTCAAGGTTATATATTACAAACATATAATCATCAAGAAAAAATAGTAACAGAAAGGCCAAACCTTTCCATGTCACATGCTGCTTTTGCAAAAAAGAAAAAAGAATGAAAAAATATAAATTAGCTTTTGCTAACTGATCGTGTCAAGTTTTACTGAGAGAAATGGATTTCATAGAAAACTATGCTGATCCATTTACATACTACACAAACAGAAAACCTAACAAGAGTCCTCCAAACTACTATTAAAGCAACTGTCGTTACCTACAAAAGGATTTTGTTGTGAAAAGGTTGCGCATGTTTTCAAGGAAATCTGAGACTTTGTGAAATTTTGTCATACAATGTCGCATCAACTAATCTGATAAGTGTGTAGGGAGACAATAGTTATCTTCCCTTAAGGGGAACAACAGTTGTCTTCCCTTTTGAGGAACTCTCCTTGTTGTGGCTTCAGTTCCCCTCCCGGCTTGAGTGGGATAGCCACAAAGACCAATTGCTGGCGTAACGGTATGTCGTTTCTTATCTAGTCTAGCAAAAACCGTTCTCGTCCATTTTGACAACATGAACATTCTTCTTGTTTTGGGACGTACTTAAACATTCTTAATGTATTGTACTTGTTTTCGTTTTATTAAATGCCTATTTTTATTGCCATGTAGCTTGTCCTTTTTACTACACGTGCTACGACAGCGGGTTAACATTTATATTGTTTATATTAGTATCGCGTAACTGGAAATATCGCCAGTTCTCAACACAATACAAATAAGTGGTGACCCCGACGTGAAAATAAGCCACATTCAAATTTGCGATGTTTTGGGATCCGTCTACCCATGTTTTTGTTGCTATCTGATTGACTAGATACCAAACATTTAACAAAAATAACACATTTTTTAAATTAAACATAACGGAAGTTGTTTCTGAAGGAAAAGTAAAAGCAGAACTTCAGTTGAAATAACATTTATATACTTTTTCTGTCAGCCAGCCTGCAACTTGGTGAGTTTAGCCAGTGTGATCTTATTTTTTATTATTTTTTTGAATTATTTATTTATTTATTTTCATTTGTATTTTTTATTTTATTTTTTTTCGGTTCTTATCTTTTCTGCCTAATTTTTGTGTAAATTGTTCTTAATTATCAAATTTAGGTTTGGTATATTAGGGTTTTGGTTATATGTAGGAATTCTAAGACCGGCCATGTTTGTTTTTTTTTATTTTATTGTTCTCTGTCATTCCCTTGCTAACTGGACACATGGCTTGGAGGTGATCCCCCCCCTCCATCACACTACTGTCTGTTACTGCTTACTTAAGGTAACTTAATCTCTCCAGAACTCTCCAGAACTGTATAGAAGAAACAAAATGAAGATAATTTTTGAAATTTTCTTAACTTTTTTCTGTCAGCCAGCCTGCAACTTGGTGAGTTTAGCCAGTGTGATCTTATTTTTTATTATTTTTTGAATTATTTATTTATTTATTTTCATTTGTATTTTTTATTTTATTTTTTTCGGTTCTTATCTTTTCTGCCTAATTTTTGTGTAAATTGTTCTTAATTATCAAATTTAGGTTTGACTTATACTAAGTTAAAACTTAGTTAACTTCAATCACACATTTATTATTTTTTTTAATTGGAGTAGATAGTACCTTCTATCGCCCGGTCTCACACTCCACCCCCTTCTTTTGGACAGGAGTAGAGGTGATCGCCTTGTTTCTTGTTTAGGAAGGGGTTCCCGGTTCATCTCTCTCTTTTTCGGTCTTTATGTCGGTTCGGCTGGAAGCTTTTTGCAGTTGGTGAGTATGGTGGCAAAGTCTCTTCATTCTGAGGGTACCGGGTTGGCAGTTTCCTGGTTGCTGCTTTCGACTGGTAGTTAGGAGCCCGAACTCTTGCGTAGCGTCTCGTGAGGCTGCTCTGATCAAGAGTTGAATAATATCGGGGTTCCTGTAGTGCCATTTCGCGCATGGACGGGCGTCCCTTTCATGAATTTCCGATGGGCAACCCCGAGGCCACATTATGCTGCAGGCGGCGCCATTCTCCATCCTTCACCTGCTGCAATTAACGACCATCTGACCCTACTCTAGACCTCTCTCTATCCACAACTATAACCAGCATGAAATTTAACAAACAAAATAGCAAGCCTAAACCAGCTAGTCGTAAATCGCCCAAACCTATCTGCGTTACCTTCACAAATATACGAGATATTCGCACTAACTTCAATAGTGTAGAGTCTTTCCTTCTAACTAACTCACCCGATATCTTAGCTATATGTGAGACTAACCTTGACCCTTCTATCCCCTCTTCAGAGCTGTTCGTTCCTGGTTACCTCCCTCTCTTCAGGAAGGACTCCAATGTCCATATGCATGGGCTTGGTGTATATGTCAGCGAACAACTCCCCCTAGCCAGGGTCACTTCTCTTGAATCCCTTGATCATTCCTTCATGTGCTTCCGTCTCTCACTTCTAAGCTCGGTTAGCTATCTCTTCTTCCTCTACCGCTCCCCCTCCTCCTCTGACTGTACGTTACTTGATTGCATCTCGACTAACATCGACAGGGCCATTTCTTCTCACCCATCTGCCCATATATTTGTGTTTGGCGATTTTAACGCCCACCACACCAAGTGGCTTGAAAACTCAGCCACCGACCTTGCTGGGATCCGCACCATGCACTTTTCAATAGCCCAAGCTCTAACGCAAGTGGTGGACCTCCCCACGCGTTTCTCTAAAAACCCTAACGGAAGGGACTCTTTACTCGACCTTTGTTTTACCTCCATCCCAGACTCCTGCACTACCAGGCAACTCTGCCCCCTTGGAAACTCTGACCACGCCGTAGTCTCCGTAAACATATCAATCCACACTAACTCTACCCAAGAAAACCAGACCAGCAGAATATCATACTGCTACCAAAGAGCCGACTGGGACTCGTTCAGGGACTTCCTCTGCGACGTCCCCTGGAACAACGTCTTTGATCTTCCTGTCGAAGACTGTGCCTCCGAAGTCTCCTCTTGGGTTAAGGCTGGCATCGATGCTTTTATCCCTGCCAGAAAATTCCAACTAAAACCTAATTCGTCCCCCTGGTTCTCACCCGCTTACTCGGCCGCTATTGCCCACCGGAACCATTTCTTCCGGCTCTATCGAAGCTGCTCGTCGAACCAAAACAGGCGCCTTTTCACCTCAGCACGGAACAAGTGTAAAAAAGTACTGAACGAAGCCAAGAGGGCGTTTGTTACCAGAATTAGTCAACGCATAGCATCCTCTAAGTTTGGCTCCAAAGATTACTGGCGTCTCTGCAAAAGCGTGCTCAGCAGGAGCAGGACTTCGGTGCCCCCACTAATCAATGAATTTGAGGTTCTCACCTCCCCAGCCGACAAGGCTGAATGCTTTGCCCGTAAATTCTCAACCAATTCGACACTGGACTCGTTAGGAATACCTACACCAGACTTCCCACCCAGAACTAAGGCTCAACTAAATAACGTCCACATTTCACCCTCGCTGGTCGCCAAGATAATTGCGCAACTTGACCCACACAAAGCGAGCGGCGGTGACGGAATCCCAGTCATAGTACTGAAGAAATGTGCCCCAGAACTCTCCTCTGTCCTCTCTAAACTCTATAACCTCTGCCTATCTGCTTCCTGCTTTCCTGCCTGTTGGAAGTCCTCCTGCGTAGTACCTATATTTAAGAATTCTGGCGAACCCTCAGACCCCGCCAATTACCGTCCTATTAGTCTCCTTCCAATCTTTGGCAAAGTTTTCGAAGCCATTATCAACGCCGAGGTGATTCAGCACCTTATGACCAACGGGCTTCTCTCTGACAAACAGTATGGGTTTCGCTTCACCAGGTCTACTGCTGATATGCTAACGACCATTACCGAGTACATATACCAGGCACTCGACAAGAATGGTGAAGCCCGAACCGTTGCCTTGGATATCTCCAAAGCATTCGACAGGGTCTGGCATGCTGGCCTCTTGTGCAAACTGCGGAGCTATGGGATAACTGGACATCTGTTTGACCTCATCCAGTCCTTCCTCTCTAACCGCACATTAAAGGTGGTATTAAATGGGCATGCCTCCCAAAACTACCAGACGAACGCGGGCGTCCCTCAAGGTTCTACCCTAGATCCCACGCTATTTCTGATCTACATTAATGATCTCCCCGACACCATTAGATCCCAAGTTGGCATGTATGCCGACGACACAACAATCTACTCCCGCATCGATCAGAAACCAGGTCTGGACGACAAAGTGAACCTCGCTGCCGCACTTGAAAGGGACCTCCAATCCGTAGTGACCTGGGGTAGGAAATGGTTGGTAAATTTCAATGCCTCCAAAACAAAGCTGTTATCAACTAACCACCATAGACAATCGCATCTACCTCCCATTAGCATGGGACAGGCTAGCCTCCCAGAGAGTAAAATACTACGCCTTCTTGGCCTTACACTCTCGGCGGACCTCAAATGGAATGACTATATTGAATCCATTGCCAAATCTGCTGCTATGAAAGTCGGCTCCCTGTGCAGGGCCCGGAAATTTTTCCCACCTGAAACTATTCTGCACATATACAAATCTACCATCCGCCCGTGTATTGAATATTGCTGCCATATCTGGTCGGGTGCCCCTGCTGCTCTCCTTGGGCTTCTTGACAAAATACAAAGGAGGATCTGTAACGTGGTTGATACTGACTTGGCAGACCGGCTGCAGCCGCTCTCACACCGGCGTGATGTAGCTTCCCTGTGCCTCTTCTACAAGTACTTTCATGGCTTCTGCTCCGATGAGCTTAGATCACTGGTGCCGCCTAAGCACGAATTTACACGAGATACTAGATTAGCAACTAGGTCCCACCCTTTTACAGTTAAACAAATAAGATGTAACCGTAAATTCTACTCCAACAGCTTCTTTTCTCGCGCTTCCCGCCTGTGGAACTCCCTTCCACAAGTCTGCTTTCCCGACAGTTACAATCTCCAGGTGTTTAAATGTAGGGTCAATAGACACCTCCTATCACACTAACTCCCACCTATTCTCACAACACTCTCATCTACCCAACCCTCATTCTCGGTATCCTCACCCGCCTATCACCCACCCTCTGTTATTTCCTATATTTAATCAGCCTTTCTCCACTCTACGTAGCCCCCTGCACAGTAGTGGCAGTGACATGCCTTGATCGGGGTGAAACGCTTATAAAAAAAAAATTTTTTAAAAATACAATAACAATAAAACGTTCATTATTCTTTACAGTGAAGTTTGTTTTATAAAGTAATTAAGTTTTCGTAGAGCAGTATGAAATGTGCGGGCAGACATACTTTATGACGGTCAGCCTAATATATTTATGACTTGGTAGCCAAAGGCTTAGAAGATGGTTACCGGTGAATCCCTTCTATACATCCACAAAGTCTTAGTCGGCGATTGCTGGTTGACATCTATTTCACTGTGTGGATGAGAAAATTGTTTTGAACCTCAAGGAGCAATAGGTGTCTGTTTTATATACCTAAAGGCGATGCTAAATCTAATTTCACATGAAGTCTTTGATCACATGATTTTCACTAGTTAGAAAATAGCTTCACACAGGCCAATCAAAAGTTTACTCTAATTTACCGGATTGGGGAATGGAGTTACTTATGTCATTTTCTCAATGTTCCAAATTTAACAGGTGTTTGATCTACAACTACGTCCGCAAATATTTTGGTGGTATATGCCGTTGTAAAAATTGTTTATTAAACAAATTTTCTGTTTGGATATTATTGGTGGAAAAATATTTGTAAGATTTACTTACTATACAGGCTTTGATAAAAGAGTGTATAAATTTTAAAACTCCAGTTTGAAATATCTTCAGATCGCGTAATTCAGACAAATAAGATTTTATGTTCCAAAGTATCCCATGTCAAGTTGTCTCCCTCATTCATCGACACTCTTTCCTAATGCCCCCCCCACTACTACTGCTCGTGAACGAAATGAATAGTGCACCAGCCCAAATGATTTTGGTCAGAGTACTGACAAGTAAAATTGTGTTTCTAAATGGGATATTTATTTTTAGCGTATTTTAATTGACCAAGACAAAACATTTACATGTTAACAACCATTTAATAAAGATCAAAAATCATAGGATAATTTTGATCAAGATAACATCTTTAGGAGGAGGTCGATCAAAAAAAGAGCTCGTCCTACCCATAAACCAATTCCCCAGCGGTCGCCAGTCTGGAGAGAGTTATTATTATTATGTTGTCATTTTTCATCATATTTCGATTTCTGCTATGGTCGCACAACCTATCAAGTCTGCAGGAAGACCTAAGGCAGGTCGTGCTGTGTTGTTATGGCTCCATATTATGTTTTTTCTATCTCCCGTAACATCCCTAGCGTTACATAGAGAAAGTTCTCCTTAGTGTGTGGGCTGTATTTAACAAGACAATTCTTTGTATATCTCTTAAGCTGAGGTTTCCAGGGATTCTTTCAGTGTGTTGTTTTCTTCCATTTTTTTTATCATTCCAAGTGCACTTACTATCACTGGCACGACTCCTGTTTTCAATTTCCACATTTTTTTCTAATTCAATTTCCAGGTTCTTATACTTTGACAATTTTTCGAATTCCTTGGTTGCTATGTTACAATCCGCTGGACCAGCCATATCAATTAATAGGCAAGTTTTTTTTTCTTTCTGACTTTTAACAATAATGTCTTGCCTATTTGCTTCAATTTTTCTGTTTGTGTAGATGGTGTAATCCCACAGAATGGTGACATCTTCTATTTCTGTAAACGGTGCTGGGTGAAGTTCATACCAGTGTTTGTTTACATATTTTCCATAGTTTTGCACATTATCCGATGCAAATATTGACCCACTCTATCGTGACGATTTTTATATTCATTTGGAGCAAGTACAGAACACCCTGAGATTAGATGGTCTATCGTTTCTTGATATTCATCACAGAACCTGCATTTTGGATCCACATTATTATATATAATATTTGCCTGAAAGTTCCTAGTGAAGACTTTAGTCCAGATGCACGTAACCATCAATGAGTATTAACTTTATCAACATTGGATTTATTAGCACGTTCTGGATATTGGCCATGCTAAGGTTTGTCTTCTCAGCGTTGTTTCATCTGTTCAAGAGCTTTATCCTTGGGTTTCATTTTCATATTTTTTGCCGCAGGAGTTGGTGCTTGGCTTCTGTATTTGCGTTTCTACAGAATCTACTAAATGTAAATCTTGTTTGTATTTACTGCCTTCTTTTATTAATGAATATTTTTTCATTCTTCCTTCATATTGTTTGACTAATTGTATCATTCAGTCCTTTGTTGTTTCTATGTATGTTAGTAAGCCAATAGTTGTTGTCTAGTATGACAATTCTAGCTGAATAAGACCTCTTTCACCTTCTTTACGGGGTATGTATAGACGGTCTACATCACCCTTTGGATGATCCATCTTATGCTTAGAAAGAAGCATTCTTGTTTTATAATCCATTCGCCTGATGTCGTTTAGAGTTATTATTATTATTATTATTATTATTATTATTATTATTATTATTCCTTTTGATTTCTGTTCTATACCAATTCCTGTCTGGGTCCCCACCAGAGACAAGCGGTTAGAAATGACATCATGATATTTTTCTCTGGGCCTTTAAAAATTTTATAACCAAGATCACACACATTTTACACAGATATAGTCCTTCAAAAGGTGTGATCAGTACTTGTGTTGCACACTTTCTTCTAATGAGTGCAGAGCCAGGGATCGAACCACAGACCGTTGGATTTCAATCCAAAGCTCTCCCAGCTGGTTTCTTGCTACGCCTCTTCGTCTTCCTCCTCCACTTTCCTCCTTCCACCTTTTCACTGTTTCTCTCTGCTTCAGCTTCTCGCCAAGAAATTGACGCCACAAAAACTCCCGGGTGAAATCGGTCGGTCGGTTTTATCTATGACACTCTACCCATAATCCATTTCCTCAGTCTATAAAAATTCCACTCGGGGGCCTCCTCTCTTTTTTCCTTTAGAATGGGCTGAAGGTGGATTATTAAGACAGCGGTGAGTATTTTTTTTCTATATGATGGCGGTGCTTCTTTCTTTGGATCCGATTACTGCCCTGCACGCCAGACACAAACGAACCCTCTTTTTTCCAGACCCGCCGCTAGTCTCCCTTTCATGTTCACAACTTGTGAGTACAATTTTGTATTTATTTAAAGCTTGGGCAACCAGTGATTCTTTCAATGAGTCTATCGGAACTTTTTCTAATGAAAGCGAGAACTTCAACTTCAACTACAATTAGAATTGTTTATGTTCTCACCTGCCGTATTTCTGAGATTTCTCACCTGAAATTTCTCACCTGCCGTATTTCTGAGATTTCCATTTCAATGTCCTTCTGTTGCGATAGTCTTTTGAAGATATTCAACGAAACTTTACAACTCTAATAACGATCATGTCAATAAAAAAAGGCATATTATGTTTGTGTGGTCTCTGATCGCAATGACTGGACGATTAGCTCTCATTAGTCTGTCTGTGTCTATTGTAAACTCCCATAAAATTGTTCCAAGTTCTATCTCTGTAACCGGATCTGGGTGGTGTTCATACCGATTTCTCGGAGTTTCCTTTTCGTAAAAGATGCATATTTTCCAATGCAATTATTGGCTCACTCGGTCATGCCGGATTTTATATTCGGTGGGTGCCAATATCGTATGACCAGATGCAAGGGTGTCAGTTGATCCGAGATATTTATCCCAGACTCGGCATTTGGGCCTAACACAATTTTTAGTACGTGAGCTTGGGAATTTCTATTTAGCAACCATTCGTTCTGTGCAGCAAAGGATAAAAGCTCCGGTTACAGGTTTAAACCTCGCCCTACATATCTAAACTTATTTATAAAAGGAACTTACTTATAGACTCCGAAACGGCTGAACAGATTTTCTTGAAAATTTACACACGTGTACTATAAGCGTCTGCGAGTGTTCTTAACTAGGTTTTGTATCGAGGCACCCCCTGATAAATATCGAAAATCGATAATCGAAAAAAATCGGGTTATGGAAGGAGTGGCCCGATTTTAATCAAATTTGTTACACTCATAGACAAAGACATAAAAAACTATATTCAGAAATTTCAAGGTTGCAGTTCTTACAATAGTGCAGAAAATCGATTATATATATATATATATATATATATATATATATATATATAAGGCAAGATGTTTGCGTGTGTGTCTGTTTATCTGCCTGTATGTCTGTATTTTTTTCAGCCCTTTTATTTTAGTTTTTGCTTCGGGTTTGGCTCTAAGTAGGTATAATTGTAGTTCTTAGTCTCAGCTATGATACCATTTACTCAGTGGACTTAGCCTTCAAAACCTAGTTTACGACGAAATAAACTTATTTGATATCGATACCAGGAAATCAAAATTTGACTTACACCCATTCATTTTTCTTTCAGTCTACGGTTTCACTTTAACTGGAAGCAACTATTGCTTTTTAGTCTTTCATGCCAACGTCCAAAGAGTCTGATCTCCAGGACCATGGATTAGTTTTAAAGCTTTCATTACTCCCGAGCACCACTGGGCTATACTGCTAGTTAACTAATGAGCACAGGATTGGTTTACATAAGCTAATAAAAAATAATACATCTACCTATAACAAGTAGACAATATTACTGATATTATGGAGGTATTATTTTACACTTAAATTTAAAGTTGCTGGAACTGGTCAGGAAAATCTGTAACTTAAATTATATAATATGATAATTAAACCTATTGCTCAAGCACTGTCTAAATGTTATTCGTGTCGAGTTATGCTTTGTCGTTGCTCACATGTTCGGTCCCTGGTATCCTGAGAATCCTTCTGTAGAACCACATTTCGGTTGCTTCGAGTCTCTCGTTCAGTAAAGTGTCCACTTGTGATCGGGTAGTATGGTGCTGCTTTCTGAAGTTACGCAGTGGGGATACGAGTCTTGAAGATCTACGATTGATAAGTAACATCTCAAAACTCTAGTAAAACAAAACCTCCGTGAATGTGTCAGAGAAATAACTCTGATGATGGGTGTCAGCATTTCAACAATTTCAGACCATTTCAAGAAGCTGGCAAGATAAAGAAACTCGATTAATAGGTTACATATTCTCATGTTAGCATCACCCGTCAAACGAAATGAACTCTTACAACCATTACATATCACTCCCCTCACAAGAGATAAGTAGCCAGTAAGATAGCCTGGAAGAGTAGCCTGAAAGAGTAGCCTGAGAGTAGCCTGAGAGAGTAGCCTGAGAGAGTAGCCTGAGAGAGTAGCCTGAAAGAGTAGCCTGAGAGTAGCCTGAGAGAGTAGCCTGAAAGAGTAGCCTGAGAGAGTAGCCTGAGGGGAACGCCCTGAACTCAACCGAGAGTCGTCTACGAATACTGTTACCGTAATGACTATTACGAGTCCCAGTTCGAGGGTCGAATTATAGTATTACACACCAGCCCGTATTATCGTTCTACTAGTAAAGTTCCAAGTGTTGTATTTTGCCGCGTTTAATATATATATTCGTTATTTCCTAATTTGTTTGTTTTGTATTATTCTTGCTGGACCTTTAACCGAGTCCACGACACACATGAACTGATTGACAATTAAAAATTCAACATTTTTAACTGTGTCCAACGTTTTGAACTACATCTGTAAAATTTGAATGATCGATATCTTCAGCGAATAGTGACTTTTGGTAGGAAATGAATATTTTAGGACAATCGTAAACGACCTAGCTTAATAGATTTATTCTAAGGAAGCAAACACTTTTCAAAACCAAAATTATACTATCAAAATATTATGGCGACTGTCTGGTCATTTGCCATTACAGATTTCTAGAATCTAACCGGAGCATCGATTTGAATGTCAGCAACAGAATGAAATCCATGTTCAGGTAAGGAAAATGTAACCGGTTTCTGTTAATCGATGAGTTCTAATTGTGTTTTATGACATTGTTCGGACACATGTTACCTGGAGGAAACGGCATCTCATCGATTTAGGATAAGAGATTTTGCCACGTCCGCCATATTTTCCCTGTTCAGCCATATTTTCCCTGTTCAGTCGCTAACTGACTACATCTCGACAATCGACAGAGATTACGTGTGTTTGAATATAGATAAATTCTATTTAAAGATTCCTCGGCATTCAAAACTTTTAGAGTTTTATATTAAAAGCGTAAATCCCCTTTTGAAATACAGATGTACATATATTTTACACTGTTTTCATTTTAGATTTACACTATTTATATTCGGACTATTACTCTGTGTTGTTTTATCACAACGTTTTGGTCATTGTACCTTCGATCTGTGTAAGCTATAGAAAATTCCGAACGAAACCCTTTATTTAATCTACTAGGATAGATTGTTCTCGTTTCAATGCCAATGTCTAGGGATATCTCGTTGAGTTCTTATTTTATTTCGTACTGTTAATTTATTCCCCGGATTCTAATTGCTGCAAGAACAAAGTGTCCAACACAGGGACTGAACTCACAAAGACTGTCACCAAATTCATAAATCAATTCGTTTTACCCGTTTGCGTTTTTATCATTGTCCCGTTTGTTCGAGTTAACATAGAGTCTTAAACCTAACATTGGCTGCAACTGCCGCTCCTGACCGCCAAGTTACAGCTGGTGCCCATATTTTGATTGCTGCCGCGTTTAAAGACATGTTGTCATTTGTCTTTCTGTCGTTATTAGCGAGTCTTATATTGCATTTCTTCCTATGATAGACCGACTAAAAAGTCCTTATAGAATAGAATAGAATGGGATAAGATAGAATAGAATGGGATAAAATAGGATAGGATAGAATAGGATAAGATAGGATGGGATGGGATAGGATACGGTAGGATAAGAAGGAATAAGGTAGGGTAAGATAGAATAGGATCGGATAGGATAAGATAGAATAGGGTAAGGTAAGATTGAATAGGATAAGATAAGATAAGATAGGATAAGATAGAATAGGATATGATAAGTTAGAATAAGGTAGGGTAAGATAGAATAGGAACGGATAGGATAAGATAGGATAAGATAGAATAAGATATGATTGCATATGATAGGATAAGATAGGATAGGATAAGATAGAATGGGATAAGAGATAGAACAGGATAGATAGATAGATAGATAGATAGATAGATAGATAGATAGATAGATATGAACAGACTTAGATAGATAGATAGATAGATAGATAGATAGATAGATAGATATGAACAGACTGAGATAGATAGAAAGATAGATAGATAGATAGATATGAATAGACTAAGATAGATAGATATGAATAGATTAAGATAGATAGATATAAACAGACATAGATAGATAGATAGATAGATAGATAGATAGATAGATAGATAGATAGATAGATAGATAGATATGAATAGACTAAGATAGATAGATATGAATAGACTAAGATAGATAGATATAAACAGACATAGATAGATAGATAGATAGATAGATATGAACAGACTGAGATAGATAGATAGATAGATAGATAGATAGATAGATAGATAGATAGATATGAACAGACTGAGATAGATAGATAGATAGATATGAATAGACTAAGATAGATATGAATAGACTAAGATAGATATATAGATAGATATGAATAAACTAAGATAGATAGATAGATATAAGCAGACTGAAATAGATAGATAGATAGATATGAATAGACTAAGATAGATAGATAGATAGATAGATAGATAGATAGATAGATATGAACAGAGACTGAGATAGATAGATAGATAGATAGATAGATAGATAGATAGATAGATAGATAGATATGAATAGACTAAGATAGATAGATAGATATAAGCAGACTAAGATAGATAGATAGATAGATAGAAATAGATAGATAGATATAGACTAGACTAGAAATAGATAGATAGATAGATAGAATAGATAGATAGATAGATAGATAGAATAGATAAGATAGATAGATATGAATAGACTAAGATAGATAGATATGATAGATAGATAGATAGATAGATAGATAGATAGATAGATAGATAGATATAAGCAGACTGAGACAGATAGATAGATAGATAGATAGATAGATAGATAGATTTTGGAATCTTTTTTCGCGACGTTTTCCTGTGTGATACATTTATTCAATGCATATTGCAAGCATTTTCTTAACGGTATTAATATTTGGCGTTTTCTTAGTAAATGATATAAAATGAATTCTTCTTCTGTTAACTTATGAAGCATTATTCCCATAACAGGAAAAAAAAAACAATATGGTCGGTCGCATTCTGTGTATATCAGAAAAACGTTCTGTTATCTATCTACTATTGTAAATAGATTGTAACTGCTTTGTATTTTATTCAGTAGAAATTGTCTGATGCACTGGATTCTTCTTTATTTTTGGTACCTTCGTTTCAATTAAAAACAAAATTTGCTGACAGAAATAGACATCCTTGTGAAAGAGAAAAAAACATAGGTTCGTTTTTTCGAGAAAGTTTTTTTAAGTGCTCTACGTCCACTTACTTTGCACGTGTAAATATATTTACAGATTTCTATATTTGCTTGTTTTTTTCGGCTGCTAGATTTCTTCTGCTTTTGCAAATCTTTAAGTTTTCTCTCTCAGCTGGCAAACCTGAAAAGTGAAAATAATGCCAAGAAATTGGCATTTTTCTACGCCTTCCTCATATTCTTTCTTCATTTCAGAGGTTTTGCAAATGATGGAAACGAAAAGGAAATTAATCCTGAGCATCAGGAAGAGACAGCTGAAGTTCCTGGGACATGCAATGAGGAAGGAAGGCTTAGAGAATCTGATACTAACAGGCCAGATAGAGGGAAAAGAGACGGGAGAAGCAGCGGATAGCATATATGAAGGGCCTGAGCAAGTTGATAACAGGATGGGGATTGCTTGGTGTAATAGTAGAAAGCGTGTTAACAGCCACCAGGGATAGGGAAACGTGGAGAGCCATAATCGCCTACGCTTTGAAAAGACAATGCACATAATAGAAGACGCGTTCTTATTTTACTTCACTCTCGATGACCCCCTTGTTTCTTAGTGCCTTTATCGTCTTGCTTGTGATGAAATGGTTATAAAAAATATTATTGATCAAGACTCAAGTTAAATGAGACTCGTCATTTAAATCTGTACGTGTATTGGATATAAACAACTCACCTTATAAGAGCTTGTTGTAGAGTAGTTTTTGCACTGAATGTTATAATCGTGCTATGTCGGTTGCTAATCGACATAACGTACCCAAAATGTTAGGAACTTGGTAATCTTCCACTGAAGGCTGACTCCTTAGTATTAGACTAACTGCCGACTAATGAGCTAAGAACTCCTATGAACTTCCCAAGAACTTCTCGAGGTAACTTCCTGTTAACTCTTATTTATATGACTGGCATCTGGGTCTCACCCATTCACAGTTAGATCATCCAAATGAGGACGACAATTCTACTCCTTCAGCTTCTTTTTTCGCACTTCCCGCCTGTGGAACTCGCTTCCTTATTCTTGCTTTCCTGATGGCTACAACCTCCAGGAATTTAAATGCAAGGTCAATACTCATCTCTTAACTACTTGACCCTAGCTCTTGCCACACATCATTTCCTATCTCTCCACCTTTGCAACTGTCATCACACCTGTATTCCCATCTTTCTCTTGCTCCTTTCTAACTGGTTCGTCCTTCTCTTCAATCTCCTCAAAGCTTTTTCTTTTCTGTAGCCCCCAGCACATCAGTGGCGTTACCGCCTTGCTCGGGGTGATATGATTAAAAAATATATAGGAGGGAGAGTCTATTATATTTCACTCTAACAGAGCTTGAACTATTCGGTACACAAACTGAAGAACTGATTGTTGATGATTTTCACCACCAGAAAATTTGTCTTCGGTGATGTCCACGTAATTAATCTTCTTTTGCATTTTGTACTCTACGATCGGCTGTGCGTTGTGTATATCGGCTCGGAACTAGAAATCAGAGTGCAGAGTTCGAATTTCACTTGAATTCGTTGCATTCACTTATGCGCCAATACCCTTGAGAAAGGTATTAATCCTCTATTCCCTTCAGCTATGAGTTAAATAACAAGACAGACTGCGTTCTTTAACCCGGGTTGGAAAGCATTCTACCGCAGAAAGTAATGACAACCTACGATAGGAAAATCTTCTGTCATGTCTCTTTTAACCTATGATCGCCCAAGTGTGTATCACGTATGGTACTTAACTGACTATTTCATTTTAGCTTATACTTAACAGTTTTATTCACTTTTATTCATTCGTATTTGCAATCTGTTGGTCCTGTATTCATCTAAAACTAAGGAATTTTTTATACAGAAACTTCTTCCCTTTTCTTTTATATCTTCTAAACGTTTTTAGTGAGCTTTGTAAATTTATAAGTTGATTTATAAATATTATGAGAATAAAATAAAAAAGAGTATCCACCATTTCTATATTTAGACTTTGTGATATTCTTATTATGTGTTCTTAGGATGTGCGTTGGTGGTGCAGTGGATATCGGCTCAGAACGAGAAATCGGGGAGCCGAGTTCGTAATTCCAGCTGAATTCATTGCCTTCACTTAGGCGCAAATACCCTTGGGAAAGGTATTAATCCGTCTATTCCTTCCAGTTATGAGTTAAATAACAGGACAGATTGGGTTCTATAGCCTTGGCTGGCAACTAGTCTACCGCAGAAAGCAATGGCAACCTACTGCGGGATAATCTTCTGCCCAGGTAGTCATGCCTCTTTCGAGACATGATCGCCCAAGCATGTATTATGTATGGCACTTGACTGACTGACTGACTGATGCTCTTATTGCATTAACAAACACTTTTTGTTGTTGTTGTTGTTGTTGTTGTTGTTTCATAATCGATCATTTCCCTGGTGCCATATCCACGTGAATTTAGGAGAACTACTACATTTGCATCCGGGTCCCACTCTTTTACCGTTGAAATAGTTAAATGTAACTCATTTCTACTCAAACAGTGTCTTTTCTTGCACTTTTCGCATTTACTTGTTTCACTGGTACAATCTCCAAAAAATTAAACGCATCGTCAATTGCCATCTTCTATCCAATTCATCTTTTATCGTTTATTCAATGCCCATTGTACCCAGTCTTTCTGGGGTTGAAAGAATTATAAATTGATCCCTGTTTATTTTGTAGTTCATTTTTTCCCTGTAGTATACAATAACTTTCTAATGTATATTTGGGCAGCAATCGTTCTTGTAAACATGTTTCTTTAAAAACGACAGACAAGAAAGATTTTATTAATTTTTGATTTAATTTTTCTAGCATTCTTACATGTTTTCTTTTTGTTAAAGGTATATTCAGTAATAGAAGAGAGCGTGAAGAAAGGACTAAACATTGATTGGAAGAAGTGAGTATGTATGCAAATGAAACTACTCAAGATGCGAAGTGCTAATTGTAGACACTAGAATCAAGCAAGTACAAATATTGAACTATCTAAGAAATGTAAACAGAAGATGAATTAAAATATCAAACGTTGTCGTCAAAATGCTAAGCAACGTATTAAGAAACAAGAAAAATGGTTGAAATTCTGAAATGAATATGGAACTGTTATGCAATATCAATCTTCTTATATGTCGATGAATATTAACAATATCATCACAGATGAAGAGAATACTTGAGGCAACAGAAATGTGCCTCTACAGAAAGATGCTGAGAATGCCATGGATTAAAAATGTCAGCAACAACAAAGTTTCAAAGAAAATGGAAACAAAATGTACACTTATATCGCATCAGAAAGAAACAGATGAAATATCTAAGAGTCCTAATGCAGAAGGGGGGGGCTTAGAGAATTAAACACTCACAGGGAATGTCGAAAGCAAGAGAGACAGAGAAAAGCAGCGAATAACCTTCCTAAAGAGCACTCGTATGTTGTTGACAGAACAGAAATTACAGAATATAGCAATTTTGGAGGGTATGACGATAAACTACGTCCATTAGCAAGGCCTCTGATCAGGAGATTGAAGGTTTTGAGGAGGATAGAACCACCACTAAACTGCTGTTGTTCCCAGATCAACCCTGGCCCTGGGTGGTAGCACCTGTTAGGGTCCCAACTATGATCAAATAATGAACCTATCAAGCAAACAGTGAATTTTTATAGTAAAATGACCAACAAGGAATATTTTGGGGGGGAAAATGACAATCGATACAACCCTAAAAAATACAAAAAAAACATTTTTATAATAAACTTGCCAAAAATATACAGTACTGTGCAAAAGTATTAGAACAAGAACTATTTTATCTTTTATGAGGCATACTGACAGAAAATAAACGATTTAATTAAAGTAATTTTATTTGATTTACACAACAAATGCTTTAACAAGAAAAATACTTGCTACAAAATAAATTTAATATTTAGTATAATAGCCTTTTGCTTTGATCACAGCCTTCATTCTGTCAGGAATTGACATCACAAGCTTCTTCAATGTATCTAATGGTATCTCCTGCCAAGCAGCTTGTATTTGTTCCCGAAGTGTGTCCTGCAAAGTAACCTTAGATTTATCAATTTTTTATCCAAAATATCCCATAGATGTTCAATAGGATTGAGGTCAGGGCTTTGTGGAGGCCAATTCAAATTACGAAGACTTCCTTCCTCTTCTTTTTCAGTTAATTAATTAAGGTTGGGCTTCTCACCCTGTATTTGAGTCTCAGTGAGGATTTTAGGAAAATCACCTCTTTCCTAATACTTTTGCACATTACCGGTAGTGTGCAAAAGTGTTAGAATGGGGGTGATTTTAAACTTTATTTTGATGCTTCATAAAAGATAAAATAGTTCTTGTCCTAATAATTTTGCACAGTACTGTATATTTTATTTAAAAAAATACCAACAATACATTATTGGTATTTTTTTTATAAATCACGAGCAATACATTAAAAAAGTAATACATTTTATGATCTAAAAACTATATATCAAAAACATACTTTTATCCTTGTTGTGGACCCCCTCCCTTTTTCCAGGATAATAGACTCGTCTTGAGTATACATATACTCCTGCCATAGTGAGATAAGACAGATAAACGTCAGATCCGAGAGATACCGAGGTTTCACGGAGAATACAGCGTCAGTAGTTCATAGTAGCTCTGAGCTCCAATCATAGCAGAATATTATTACACAGCACCCATCAGCTTCCGACGTGGACATACTAAACATACTACATCTTCACTTCAGAGACTTGTATATACACTTCCTACCAACCGTATTCCTGAATTACTAACCTGCGTTCAAGTTTGTATCTTTTACGTTAATATAAATATTTTTCTATCTCCAATTCTGGTTGTTGTTACTTTATTTTGAGCGGTTCCCATTCCCAGAAACCACAACAATCCTGTAAGTATAAAATTATATACAGAATATTTAGATTTCAGCATTGAATGAACTACACAAGTTGATATGCCGAAAAAGAAAATCAGCAAGAGGAAGATAAAACGACAAACATTACTAAGAGGTACACAATATAGGAAGCTGTGGAGTCCCACGAACGCCCATGCCCTGAATGGATATGTCACATGAAAGAGGACATACCAGTGACATTTTGTTTCAACAGAAAAATAACGAAATGAAATTATGTTTTGTTGCCGCGAGTGATTTGTGTAGATATTTCCAGACGTTTTTTTTTTCTTTTCTTATGATTACTGTTTGTAAAGATGAAAGAGAAATTAGTGAAAAAAGTTGTATTAAAAATGCCTTATCTGAAAAACATTCAAACAACTTACGGTGTATGATGTCTGTTGCTTTGGTAGTAAACAAACTCTATGACGCGGAGAAAATCGGATGAGACAGGATGTAGTTTACGATCCGATTTAATTTTGCCTGATGGTAACACTGTATAGCGAAGAAAACGGCGACTTGCCTCGTCAAACCAAGCTACAGCGCGTCGCGTTAATACTACGACGTAAAATTTTTTTTTTTTTTTTAATCATCTCACCCCAAGCAAGGCATTCCACTGCCACTATTGCGCATGGGGCTACATAGGGGAAGGTAAAGAGAAGGAGTGGATAGACATAGGGAATGTCAGGAGAAAGGTAATAGATGAGTAAGGATAGCGAGGATGAGTGTCGGGCAGATGGGAAGAGTGTTTGATAGAATGGGAGCAGGTTAGTGTGTTAGGAGGTGTCTATTGACCTTACATTTAAACTCCTGAAGATTGTAGCCGTCGGGGAAGCAATCGTTTGGAAGAGAATTCCACAGTCGGGAAGTGCGAGGAAAGAAACTGTTGGAGTAGAAGTTACGGCTGCATTTTATCGATTTCACTGTAAAAGGGTGGGATCTAGTTGCTAATCTAGTATCTCGTGCAAATTCGTATTTAGGGGGCACCAGTGATCTAAGTTCATCGGAGCAGAAGCCGTGAAAGTATTTATAGAAGAGACACAGCGAAGCCACGTCTCGCCGGTGGGAGAGAGACTGCAGGCGGTCTGCCAAGTCGGTATCTATCACATTACAGACCCTCCTCTGAACCTTATCGAGAAGCCCGAGGAGAACAGCAGGGGCACCCGACCAGATATGGCAGCAGTATTCAATGCACGGGCGGATGGTAGATTTGTAAATGTGCAGGATGCGGCGAAAAAGAAAATTACATACCCAAAACAAGTCCGCCGCAGGAGTCGCTATGGGAGTGTATGCAGATCTTTGGCGTCCTCTCTGTGTTGTCGGCCAATGGAAAAAATTGATCGGCCGATAAAAGGAGTCGTTCTCGAAGCGAAGAGGAGGTTGAACTGGTTAGGTGGATAGCAGTTGGCGAGATTGGACCGGCGAGTTGAATTGTCAGCATTTTTCTTTTTCAGGCCCGAAATTCGAGCAATTTACGAGAGAATATTTTCTACACACTACGTGGTTAACACTTAGACCGCGGGAATGCGTGGAAGAAATAAACGAGAAAAATAATTTTACGAAAATATAGGCTTAGGTTATTTTGGTTTTAATTATAGACGATTTTTAAAAAAAACTTTTACGAACTCTATTTCTTATTTATAGATTTGTTTTCGTGTTTGTCTTTAATGTTTTTTGTCTTTAATAAGCCAAAATAGTATATTTGATAACGAACTGTTCACTCCGAATAGACTTTTCTTATTGTTGATGAACGCATTCAGCAAAGCATTAGAACAGGGGTCGGCAACTCATTCAACCCCGCGGGCCGGATCGTGTTATAATGACGGGTCGCTGGCCCGATGAAGGCCATTAATGAAAAATTGCAGAAAATTACATATGCAGACCCCCTGTCAACTTAACCCTCTAGGGCCATTCGTATCATATTTGATACAGTATTTCCCTATAAGGAAACATTTGGTATTCATTGACTGAGCAGTCAGTACTGCTTTCATTTGAAATTTATAAAATATTTCTCTTAAAAAATTTTTCAGGAAAATATTTCTTTCAAGGCTTGTTTTCATACTGTATCAAATATGATACGAATGGCCCTAGAGGGTTAATAATATAATATGATTAAGGCTTCTACTTGTCATAAAGTGGGGGATCAGTTCTATATTGTTATGAAGTAATAAACAAATCCCCCACTTATATGATACGAATGGCCCTAGAGGGTTAAAAAAAACATAATGAAAATAATAAATGAGAAATCAGAAAAACAAAAGAAAATCTAAATTAAAAAACACCTAACAAAAATTACTTTTCCTCAAAGAACGTCAAAATACTTTAAAGTAAAAAATATCAACCAAAACTTTGAGAAGAGGAGGGGTATGATAAGAGAAGAATATAGCCCATTGAAAGAGTCCAGCAAAA
Organism: Ascarosepion bandense; assembly: GCA_037127315.1. Classification (NCBI taxonomy): domain Eukaryota; kingdom Metazoa; phylum Mollusca; class Cephalopoda; order Sepiida; family Sepiidae; genus Ascarosepion; species Ascarosepion bandense. The sequence continues at coordinate 683,246 of JBBBDQ010001935.1, forward strand.
TACATAGAGTAGGCTGCAGGGGTAAGTGACAGGGGGGTTGCTGTTGGAGGAATGAACTAGAAAGCCGACTGAGACAACATTGTCCCTTTGGAGGTGTCCGCGCCTAATGTCTGTCGCCGGTCGGTCAAATCGGCTCTCAGTTTTTGTTTTATATTTATTTTTTTATATTTTATGCAGAAATAGAGGTGATTGGTTTTTGATCATGTTTTTGCGGTCTTAGTATTTAAATTCGGTTGGATGGATCAGAGGAAGAGAACAGCAGGCCTTTTGTTAAATTCAAAAACCTCGTCTCTCATTTTAAAATAGTCATTGGTAATCAGGCTCACGGGCTGGTCAAAATGCCTTCGTCTTCGGATCCGGCCCGCGGGCCGTAAGTTGCCGATCCTTGCGTTAGAAATATTAACAACAATTCAAAAGAGCCTAATACACCGTGAAATAACACTAAACCTATCAACTTGCGATACCGCAATCAAATCTTATCTATCTTATCTTATTTTATCTTATCTAAACTTATTTATAAATGGAACTTTGTGTGTGTGTCAGTGTGTGTGTGTCCGTTACCTATAGATTCCGAAACGGCTGAGCCGATTTTCTTGAAAATTTACACAGTTGTACTATAAGCGTCTTCGAGTGTTCTTAACTATGTTTTGTGTCGACGTACTCCCGATAAATATCGAAAATGGATAATCGAAAAAATCGGGTTATAGAAGGAGTGGTTCGATTTTAATCAAATTTGATGCACTCATAGATAAAGATATGAGAAACGATATTCAAAAGTTTAAAGGCTGCAGTTCTTACAGTAGTGCAGAAAATCGATAACATACATATATAAAAGGCAAGATGTTTGTGCGTGTGTCTGTTTATTTGCCTGTATGTCTGTATTTTTTTCAGCCCTTTTTATTTTAGTTTTGGTTTCAGGTTTGGCTCTAAGTAGGTATAATTGTAGTTCTTAGTCTCAGCCATGATACCCTTTACTTAGAGCTTGGTCCATGCTTATGGGAGGCAGGAGAGGTTGCCAGTGATGGTTGACAGACAACAGCTTGGTCTTAGATGAATTGAAGTTGACAAGCCACTTCTTGCCCCAGTTCACCACAGAGTGTAGATCCCGTTCATGGTCAGCAGCGAGATTATGTCTGTCCGCCACGACAGATTTCTTACTAGTGCGACTAGTGCGGGAGTATATTGTAGTGTCATCTGCGTAGATGCCTACTTGGGACTTGATCTCATATGGGAGGTCGTTGATGAAAATAAGGAAGAGCGTCGGGCCCAGGATAGAGCCCTGTGAGACACCAGCATTCGTACTGTAGGATGAAGAGGCACGCCAATTCAAAAAGACCTACATTTTGCGGTTATTTAAAAAGGATTGGATTAGGTCAAGCAGGCGCCCGGTAATACCGTAACCCCGTAGCTTGCATAGGAGGCCAGAGTGCCAAACCCTGTCAAAAGCCTTGGAGATGTCCAGAGCAACCGCGCGAGCCTTGTCAGACTCATCAAGGGCCTGGAGCATGTACTCCGTTACGGTTGTTAGCCAGTCGGCCGTGGACCTGGCAAAGCGGAATCCATATTGCCTCTCGGTTGAAGAGTTTGTGGGCGGTGAGATGAAGAACTATTTCAGCATTGATTATAGCCTCGAATACTTTCCCGAATATCGGTAGAAGACTGATAGGGCGATAGTTGGATGGGTCCGAGGGTTCAGCACAATTCTTAAATACAGGAACGACTGAAGAGAACTTCCAGTATGCAGGAAAGCAGGAAGCAGAAAGGCAGTAGTTAAATAGTTTAGAGAGGACAGGGGAAAGTTCAGGAGCACACCTCTTAAGGACTATCACCGGAATTCCATCGTCTCCACACGCCTTATGGGGGTCGAGTTTTGAAATTACTCTGGATACTACTGTCGGGGTAATATATACGTCGTGCAGTTTGGCCTCAGTTCTAATAGGGAAGTCGGGTGGGTGTACTCCGGACGAGTCGAATGTGGAGTTGGATGAGAATCTGTGGGCAAAGCACTCAGCTTTGTCCGCAGATGACGTGAGAACCTCAAATTCATGGATTAAAGGAGGTATTGAGGATTTCCTATTGTTGAGCACTCATTTACAAATCCTCCAATAGTCCTTGGAGCCGAACTTGCGGTCAGCTATGCGCTGTCGCATTCTCTCAGCAAACAACTGTTTGGCGTCATTTAGGGTTCTCTTGCACTCATTGCGAGCAGATGTGAACAGGCGCCTATTGTGATCAGTTGGCTGTCTCCGGAAACAAAAACTAAAATAAAAGGGCTGAAAAATACAGACAAACAGGCAGATAAACAGACACACACACAAACATCTTTGCCTTTTATATATATATATATATATATATATATATAATCGATTTTCTGCACTATTATAAGAACTACAACCTTGAAACTTCTGAATATCGTTTCTTATGTCTTTGTCTATGAGTGTATCACATTTGATTAAAATCGAACCACTCCTTTATTTACCGATTTTTTTGATTATCGATATTTATCGGGGGTACCTTGATACAAAACCTAGCTAAGAACACTCGCAGACGCTTATAGTACAACTGTGTAAATTTTCAAGAAAATCGGTTCGGCCGTTTCGGAGTCTATAGATAACGGACACACAGACCAACACAGACAACACAGACAAAGTTCCATTTATAAATAAGTTTAGGTAAAAGGATCAACCTAGAATGACTAAACGCTGATATAATAATTTTTTTTTATTTATTTATCGTGTTCCCTCAGGTCGTACGCGATCATGATTCTCCACAAATTCTTGTTCGATTTACTCAAGCTCACTTGGTGCGTCATGTCTTGTCTTCCTCTGTTTCTCTTGCCTTCATTACCTCCTTTGAATATCACATTTTTCAAGCTCTCTATCTTCGTTATTTACACCAGAAATTTCAAATGTCTATTCCTGATGTTAGGCATAAAGTTCTTCAATTTATCGAAAAATTCGTCATTGCTCACGTTAGATTCATAGAATCCCCAGCATCCTTCTGTAGAAACACATTTATGTTTCTTCAAGTCTCTTCTTTTTTCTTTGAGGAAATTGTCCTGCAATCACTGTCTTACAGGAAGTCATACATTTTAACATTGTAACTCTTTAGAAAATGTTTTCTTGTTTTTACGTAAGATTTTCAATTTTTTATTTTCTTAAAACATTAAACACGATTTCGGCAAGTTTCTTTACAAGTGTGTACCGATTAACAGACGACTTAATATCTTTAGAAACTCATTAAAACTTCTAACAGACATTTCTTTTCGTTCTATTTAATAATCTAAACTTATTTATAAATGGAACTTTGTCTGTGTGTGTGTGTGTGTGTCTGTGAGTGTGTGTGTGTGTCCGTTACCTATAGACTCCGAAACGGCTGAACCGATTGTCTTGAAGATTTATGCAGTTGTACAATAAGCGTCTGCGAGTGTTCTTAGCTAGATTTTGTGTCGAGGTACCCCCGATAAATATCGAAAATCGATAATCGAAAAAATCGGGGTATAGAAGGAGTAGTCCGATTTTAATCAAATTTGATACACTCATAGACAAAGACATAAGAAACGATATTCAAAAGTTTCAATGTTGTAGTTCCTACAATAGTGCAGAAAATCGATAATATATATATATAAAAGGCAAGATGTTTGTGCGTGTGTCTGTTTATCTGCCTGTATGTCTGTATTTTTTCAGCCCTTTTTATTTTAGTTTTGGTTTCAGGTTTGGCTCTAAGTAGGTATAATTGTAGTTCTTAGTCGCAGCCATGATACCCTTTACTCAGAGGACTTATTTAGCCTTCAAAATTCAGTTTACGACGAAAAAAACTTATTTGATATCGAAAGCAGGAAATCAAAATTTGACTTACATCCATTTATTTTTCTTTCAGTCTACAGTTTCGCTTTAACTGGAAACAACTATTGCTTTTTAGTCTTTGGTGCCGACGTCCAAAGAGTGTGAGCTCCAGGACCATGGATTAGTTTTAAAGCTTTCATTACACCCGAGCAACGCCGGGCTATACTGCTAGTGTCTAAATAAAGAATTCTACCTAAAGTTCATCATCAAAATTTCAAGTACACTATCATTTTTATCTTCATTGGGAAACTAGTATACATACAATCATTTTAAATGCCTTGTTGCGAATAATGCTTCGCAGACTTATTTGGTGGAATAAGAGGCGAAAAACTCTCACTGTTGGCATCATGCTCCACAGTTTGGTACTGGAATGTTTGAAAGAAGAACCTTCCGGGTTATTCTCTGATGCTTGATAGAAACTTTTTTGGAGTTTTACTTATTTATTAATTTCTTGAACTTTGATTCTAAAAAAAAAAAAACAAATAAACAAACAAACAAACGAGAAAAAAACAACGCGCCATAAATGACTTTGAAGTTATTATTCCAAACTATTTCGAAAGAAAGAGACATCGCTTGTACACAGTTTTATATTTAGACATATCCATCCAACTCATCCAAGGACCATAGCAGACGCTGCCGACTATGGTTTAAAGAGTTCATTTTCTTTTCTTTTCTTTTCATAGGCTTCTTACGAAGACGACCGTTGCTTTGCTATTCAAACGAAAAAATACCACCGCTATTTATACGTAGATTACAGAATAAAATCTAGATACACACTTGAATATAGATATATTGTCATCCGCAGACAGATCTGTTTCGCTGTATCACAGCTTATCAGTACGGTTAGACTCCGATTGATTTTAACCCAGAATTGAAACCCGACCAAACTGGCGTCAGTCGTCGATTCTACCTCTGGGCTATGGGCGTTCGGTGGAAGAAGGCATACTTTTTAGCGCCTATATTATCATTATACGCACCCAATAGCCAGAGTGCTCTAATTCATTTTACTGAATGAGCGATGTGTACACGCCAGAGTAGCTACTGTTTTTCAAAGACTACCATTCTTCCAGAGTGCGCAATCAGGGTGTGAGAGCGTAAATATATATATATATATATATATATATATATGTGAGAGCATATATATATATATATATGTTCCTCTCTCACTCTCTCTCTCTCTCTCTATATATATATATATATGTATACATATATATCTTCTTTTATGTGCCGTGGTCATTTAGGACGTAAGCGATCATGGCCCTCCACATGTTCCTGTCTCTAGTAGCTCTTAATACATTTTGTCTTGTTATTTCTCCCAAACTCCGTTCTGCCACCCATTTGCTTAAGCCCATCACCTCTGTCACGCGCTTTTTCCCGTTTCTCGTTCCCTTTATACGCCCTGTGAGTATCAGATTCTCTAAGCTCTCTTCCTCAATATAATGTCTCAGAAATGTTGACTTTCTCTTTCTAATGACAAGTATAAGTTTCCTTTTCTTTTACTATTCGCTCCAAAACCTCGTCGTTGCTTACTTGTTCGGCTCTTTTTAAGCTCGGCATCTTTCTGTAGATGCACATTTCTGTTGCTTAGAGGCTTTCCTTCATCGTTGAGAAGATTGTCCAGCATTCGCTGCCATATAAGAGGAAAGATTTTAGATAACAAACTGGCACTTTTTTTTGTTTGATTTCAACGAAATTTTTCTGTCTCTTAATGCTCTACTCGATCAATACGCCTTCGGATTTCAATGTTACTCTTTCCGTCATTTCAATTTCTGTATCTGCTTGATTTTAGTATCCTTCATCTGTAATTGACATTTTTGCCTACTCGTTTTGCTGATGACCATAAAATACAATTTTAAGTTATGCTATGTTTTAGGGTTAAGATCCTCAATATCAGGGAAAGGGCGTATGTAAATATAAACTGGGACATTGAACTCAAAATCAAGAGGCCTCTAAGTGTTGATTTCAATGTCCACTTATATATATATATATATATATAAATGTAAATAGGGGTCGCAGGTTCGAATCCTGCTGGATAGCACACATTTTCGTAATAAAATTTATCGTAAAATAATCAGGCCGGTAGATATAAATATAAAATACTGTTTCATTATAAAACAGAATATCTACTTAAATACAAGTATCGGTAAAAATAATGTTCAAAATATATATATATATATATATATATATATATACAAGTATTGTTGGAATAATATTCCTTGTCAAAAGAAACACTATTTTTAAGAAAGTGCTCAATTCAAAAGTAGAGCTAATAATATTATTTATTCATAAATTATTTATTCATAAATTATAACATGGATATGTTACAATATCACTACAAAAGTAGCCATTTTGTTTCAACACTTTTGTGTCTTGTCAAGTGATGTGATAGTTCTTAAATGAATGGTTTAAAAGTCTGAAAACGAGCGTGTACCTCCCTGATTAAATGGGCCACGCTCGTTTTCAGACTTAAATGAATGAGCCTTTGCCCTGACGATCCGTAGTGTGAAACCGCGGTAGGTTTTGGCTCGCTTTAGATTTTTGTGTGTCTTTGCTCTACTTTTGTATATTTTCTTTTGTACTTTGTATCGAGCACTTTTTCTTGTGGTTAGTTCCGTTTGGGTTTTTTTTCTTTGCTGCGGAGTATTGAATGTTTTATTCTTGTTCCGCGGGTTTCTTTTTTTTCTCCCCATTTATCCGACGCCTTAGTGCACCGGATTGTAGCGGAATTAGGTTCTGTTTGTTAGTGGTTTTTTTGAAGGTTTATTTTAGTATAAATTTACGGCCTACATACTTACAGAGTCTATTTAGTTATTATATATATATATATATATATATATATATATCCGAGTGGGTATAGAACGAAGAAAGAATTTTTTCCGTCCAAAACATTAATTTAAAACAGTGCTCGATATATGATGTATAGAGCTGTGAATATTTAATATAAATTATGTTTTAGAACATGTACATTATTTTTTAATATATGTCCTCGACAATCATATGTTTGTTTCAACGTTGGGTGCCCAACGTTTCTTTGGGAGGAGTTTTGAAGAACCTGAAGAACCGTTGGACACCCATTGTCGAGGACATATATTAAAAATTATGTACATGTTCTAAAACAATATAATATATATATATATATATATATATATATATATATATATATATATTATAAATTATGTTTAGCCATCCGCAGACAGATCTGTTTCGCTGTATCACAGCTCATCAGTACAGTTACACTCCGATTGCTTTTAACCCAGGATTGAAACCCAACCGAAATGCCTCAAAATAGTTTAAAATCACCCCTATCCTAACACTTTTGCACACTACCGGTAGTGTGCAAAAGAATTAGGACAGTGGTGATCTAGGTACCTCCACAAAATCGCTGAAAAAACCGCATAGTATGAAGGGAAAAGGCCCCAAACTAAATAAAAACAAAGTTTTATCGGCATAATGTTTATATTATCATTAAGAGGATAGATCAAAGAATTTTTCAATTATTTTTAAATTTTTTATTTATTTCTAACACGTTCGAAATTCTTGTAGAAATCTTTTTTTCTTACGTCAGTGCGAGACGTAAATTGCCGCAACGTTTATTAAGTAAAAAAAAACGTAATATTGCACAATGCACTTTTTTGACCGTGAAAGACACATTAATTTGGAAATTCTTGCAAAAATCAAATAATGGTCGGATTTTGATGAACATATCAGGACTTATTCATAATTGACTGTAATCAATTTTGAAATAATTATTTTGTATAAAATATTAGTAAAAATTTGTTCTTTCTTTTACATATGTCACCCCCCGCTACCAGTTAATTTCCAGAAATGTTTAGAAATTCGACAGTGGGCAGAAATAAGCCTAATATAATTAAATTCAGGAGTCATTGGGGAATGGTAACCAACAGTTTTTTTTTTCTCCAATAGGCCCCGACTTTCTAAAAAATAGGTCCGAATTGCAGAAAATGCAATAACTATGCCAATTTTTTATGTGGATAAACTTCTGATTGCTTTTTTGAACAATATAAATTAAGCATATCATAGTCTGAAAAGAAAAAAAATTCAATGAATAATTAATTTTTACAAGAGTTATTTTCATTTTTTTAATTTTTTAATTATATATAAAAATTATATATAAAAAGTTTCAAAGTTATTGTTAATTTTTTTCCTCTATTAGGCTGGCTAGGGTATGTAATTAATGCATGAAGTCTACAATGACTAATCGAAAATTTAAAAGCTTAATAGAAATAATTGATCCCGTCAATTTTTTAAATAATTAAACATTTTAATTGTGTGCATTTTGATAGCCCGTATCTTTATTTCTACGGGTGACAATTCGTGAGATTTACCATTAAAAGGTCACGTGATTCAAGGGCTGTCTGCCCTTACATAAAAAATTACATTCGTATATTTTTGTCGCCTTCGGCCTCCCTACTTTAGCATTCTTAACAACTCCTGGTTGTCATTAAATCTGTCAACACTTGAGATAAGCACTGATACTCGGACTACCGTAACTGATAAAAAATTTTAGTGAATATTTCAGAGAGTAAGCAAGTACAATCGTTTGAAATCAGATAAAGGTAAGTTTTAATTTAAAAAATTGACTTCAATAACGTGTCAGCGACGTATATTTTATTTTTGCCAGATTTTTAAAACAGGAATGTGGCTACTGTTTAAAAATGTGTCGATCAATCAAAAAAATAGCGGTACGTTAAACTTTTTTTTTAATCTGAAATTTTTTAGATTCGAATCAATATAATTTCGCTTTAAAATACGCCAGTGTATTTTGGTTACTGGAATTACTAAATTTAATCTCTTGACTTTCAATTAAAGCTAATTGTAAAGCTAAAATATAACTTATTTATTTTGAAAATTTCATTTTAAAATCAGGGATCGAAAATTTATACTGAAAAGTGGAGGTACCTATAAAAACCTCATTGAAACTCAAATACAGGGTGAAAAGTCATGTAAATTGCTCATAAATATTGATTATTTAAAACTAGGTGTAAAAGTGTTATGACCGAAGGGCCATAAAAAGATAACACGGACTCGGGTATAAGGTTGAATAGTATATTCTCAGAAAACGTAGTACAAAGGTAAACGTGGACTGGAGTGTAATTCCTTTCGCAGGCGTCCTGACTCACTCATTCACTCACTTTGTGGTTACTACTCAGTGACAGTATTTAGTCACCTCCCTACTTAAGGCAAAATGTGACACAAGGTCTTTTTAATGTGGGTTTTGCGGGCCATATAGCCCGGCCAAAATATTTCTCTATCTTTCCCCAGTCGTGATTCTACCCTTCGGCGGAAACACGACTGAGTTAGTGCTCTCTGCCGGAAGGCAGAGAGCGCTCTCCACCCGAAGGCAGAGTGCTGTCAGTGCCAATAGTAGCAGAGGAAAATCTACTGCTCAGTGACTCCCCCCGCTCAGGGTTGGTAGCCATATTATAAAGGTGTGCAAGTGTCCATTTGTAGGTAGTTCCCCACAATACCCGACTCCCAAGCCTTCTACTCTGTAAAAGGGTTTATTATTTTCCTAAAGTTTAATAAAGAGAAATGTATAAAAAAAAGTAGTTATATTTGATTTTTCCTATTTTCTATTAAACAGGTTATTTTGAAACTACTCAGTATTCTATTATCCTTGAATATGACTAACTTTTTCTTATCCCCCCTCTCGAATTGAGCTGTAAATAGTGTCAACATAGTTTGAAGGTTCCTTTTTAGATTTTATTTCGAATTTTTTTATATGTTCTAATGTCTTGGTCCTGCACGTGTTAAGGCATAAAATAATGTTCTTTTTACAATTACTTTAGAATATTGCTACAGTATTCATAGCTGATTGTATTAATTGACGGCTTAAGTGTTTTAATAAATATTGCCTCGAGAATCTGTAGTTTGCTTTTGTTGTTTTCTTGGTGTAGGATAGTTGTGATATCGATCAATATTAATAGAATCAGCTATGAATACTGTAGTAATGTACTTTTTGTTCTGTGATACTGTGTCTCAATGCAAGCGTTAGCTTCTAAACTTTTACATGATTTAGAATGTTGGTTGGAAGGCCTTATATATATATATATATGTATATATATATATATATATATATATATATATATATAAAATATATATTTTTGTATATATATATATATATACATATATATATATATATTTGAAAACAAAAGATGTATTTAATATTTTTAGCATTTATTGCTAAATGAATGTCTAATGATTCTTTTGTTATTATTACTTTGCAAAAGTTTACAAGGCAAGGAAGCAAAGATGAGTTGATCCGAATCGCCCTGAATTTTCTTCATTCTTTTATTGATGAAACTGCAATGTAGGTAATTATTAAATATTTATAAATTCATTTGATGCACATGTTATTTTGCAGTATTAACGAAAGAACCATCCTATTTTCATTTATAATTATTCACTTAGTAAAAACACTAAAAAATAATATGAAATACATAATTTTTTAAAACACTTGGGTGGCTTAATAATTATGGCTGGTAGTATATATATATATATATATATATATATATATATATATTGTAATAATGCTCAGTGTCCAAAGTACTGCCTTTTCAGTAGGTTACTGGTAGATATCATTTTAGGCAAGCAGGTTTTTTGTCATAACTTACTCGATATCAATATAGAAATCGAATGTTAATAGAATTCATTTGAAGAAGTTTGTCACGTGGCTGAGCAGAGTTGTTTTCGTCATGCCGACTTCGAAGGTCGTGAAGTCATTATTGTGATGGCTTCAAGTTTCAGGTCTTTCCTTTTTATGTTGTTGCACCACGCATTTTAGTATTTATATGAAATTTATTGTAGTTTGATATGTTTTTATGTGAGTGATACTTTTTGATTGATGAATTTTGTAGAATTAATGCTTTTTATTCTGCTGGACTATAATTTATAGGGTGCTTAAGCAACGCTACCAACTTCTTCATATATATATATATATATATATATATTACAGAAATTAACGAAGTTTAACAAAATGGTCTTTAAGCAATGGATAATTTGAAATGATTTGTTTGAACATTATTTTTGATCAGTACTCGTATTTAATTAGATATTCTGTTTATAATCAAACTTTATTATTTGTTTATTTCTATCAACCTGATTATTTACAATAAATATTTGTTATGAAAATGTGGGATGGGTCGCAGGTTCGAATCCTGCCGAATGACACACATTTTCGTAAAAAAATTTATCTTAAATAATCAGGTCGGTAGAAATAAATATATAATACTGTTTATTATAAACAGAATATCTACCTAAATACGAGTATCGATCAAATTTCATATATATATATATATATATATATATATATATATATATATATAAGTAAGTAGCTAACCTATAGCCAACGGACCTACCTAGGTTTCACCTAATGGATCATCAGGGAAAGTTGGGTTGATGATCCATTTGGTGAAATCTTCGTAGGTCCGTTGGCTCTAGGTTAGCTACTTACTTATTTATTTTATCTGCTATTGTATTGAGCACTTTAAGCGTTAGGTTCCTTGTCTCGGAGTTTTTTTTTTTGACTAGTACTTTGACTAATGTTCAAGTGCTTAGTTCTTTTCTTTTTTTTTTGTTTTCATTTTTTCCCCTCCGCCTTTATACTCGGTGGGTTTTTCGAGACGTGTTTAAAGATAAATTTAAAGTTATGTATATATTATAATTTGTTATTACAATGATTGTAAATTCATTATATCACTACTTTCACTTCCTTATAATATATATATATATATATATATATATATATATATATATATATAAAAATACTTTCACTTCCTTATAATATATATATATATATATATATATATGTATATGTGTGTGTGTAGAGAGATGTATTTGTGTATGTGTGTGTCAGTATGTACATATTTATACATAGATATTCATACGAGTGTGTATTTGTCAGATTTTTCTCTCTACTTGACTATGTATTAACATAACTTATAATCGCACACCTATTTTTGTGTGGACCAGAATAAGAATTCTTCGAACAATAGTTGAAAGAAAAGATAGAAGCGAAGAAGATTTGTTCTGTGAATCATTGTTATATTATAAATCAGAAATCGATCTTCATTCTTCCTTTTTGTGCATATCTAGCAATTTTTTTTCTTTTTGTTTCCAACAAAAGTCGTTTTTATTTGCAACTTACGTTCTATACTTTTCTACATTCCGTTTCAGTCGACTTCGGGGTTCTTGCCATCATAATTTTTCCTAACTTCCTGTCTTGTACTAAGCACACAAATTATGATTCAATGGGACTTCCGTTCAAAGAAACATCATTGCTGTTGATTTTCTTATGATAAAGACTTTATTTCCAGGCCGGAATTGTTCACCAAGAAGAAAAATACATTGGACAGATCAGAGATGCTCCGAGTGAAGTGAAATTAATAACGACACCAGCAAGAACTTTCCAAGTCATAAAGAGAGACTGTTTTTCCGTCTTGAAAAACCCATTTTCTTTTTTTCATGCTTTATGATAGGTACCTCCACCAATTTGCTGTCAAAGCAGCACAGCATAAAGAAAAAAGGGTCCAAACATAAAAGAAAAGAAAATTTTCCGCCAAAATGTTTGTTATTATTAAGAGGAAAGATCAAAGTATTTTTTAATTTTATTTTTAATCTTTTCTAACACGTTCGAAATTTTTGCTAAAAAACTTGATTTTTTTCTGCGTTTGACCAGATTTTTACCGGAGTTTACTAAGACAAATGTAATATTACAAAACTCTTTTTTTTCCGGTGAAAAGCATTCATTTGGAAATTCTTGCAAAAATCAAATAATTTTCAGCTCTTAATTAAGCTTTCAAGACTTATTCACAAAGGAATATAATTAATTTTGAAATTATTATTTTTAGAAATGGTAAAAATATTTTCTTTGACATCTATTACCGCTACTCTACTTATTTTCACGAAATTTCTAGATGTTTCCAGACTCTGTCCGAAGACTTAATTTTATTAGTTAAATGAAAGATTCATTGTGTAATGTAAATCGTCTCGTTTTATTTATAAACAGTGGTCACTTTTCAGAAAATCTGCTCCGAATAGTGAAATACAAAAATGAAATATGATATGATATTATTTAATTCAGTCAGTTAAGTGCCACACGTGAAACACGCTTGGGCAATCATGTCTCGAAAGTAGGTTGCCATTGTCTTCTGTGGTAGAATGGTTGCGAACCAAGTACTATAGAACCCAATCTGTCCTGTTATTTAACCCATAACTGGAAGGAAGAGACGGTTTAATACCTTTCCCAAGGGTATTTGTGCATAAGTGAATGCAAGGAATTCAACTCGTATTCGAACTCGGCTCCCCGATTTGTCGTTCCGAGCCGATATCCACTGCACCATAACGCACATCCTATTATTATTTAATTAAATAAGCATTTAACTGTTTTTATAAATAATATATTTTTAGGACATTTTAGTCTGAAAAAAATGTTTGTTGATGAATAATGAATTTTTACAAGAATTGTTTTCATTTTTTCGCTGTTAATACTACTAAATTATAAACTTTCAAAGATATTTTTTTAAATTCTTCGATTCGCTGTCTGTGTTAGGTTATTAAGTTATTAAATGAAGACTATATTTACTAATCGAAATAACGTACAAAGATTTTTTAAATAAATTTTAATTATTTTGAGTATGTAGAAAATTTCTTTTTTTAAGTATGGTATTTCATATGTGAAATTAAAAGACCACATGTTTCAAAGTTTCTTCCCCTTACAGGAACAAAAATTGGACAATTGATGGTGTAAAAAATTTGGAGAATTGACGCCTCCATAATTAATTTTGTATATCCGTTTTATAGGATTTTCTAAATCGCTGATATAGTTGACAACAAAGAACTATGTAATTAATAAAAGAATGTAAAATACTTCAAAAATTTAGTCATAACCTTCTTCTTTTTCTTCTTCTTCTATGTGCCGTGTCCCTTCAGGACGTAGGCGATCATGGCCTTCCACATCTTCCTATTCCTAGTAGCTCTAAACACCCTTTCTCGTGTTGCCTCTCTCAAACCCTCCTCATTATCTATTTGCTCAAGTCCATCAAGTATGTCATGCGTTGCTCAAGTCCATCAAATATGTCATGCGTTGCTTTCTCCTGTCTCTCTTTCGCTCTATCTGTCCTGTGTTTACCAGATTCTCCAATCCCTCCTTTCTCATTACATTTTCATAACCATCAATTATCAATAATAAAGCGTAAAATAAAGAAAAACTGATATTAAAAAATATAAATTAATAATAAATAGAATACCATAACATTTAACAATTGAGTTACCTTTATTAAGGCATTTCATAATTATCTCAATTATGAAATTATTTTTTTTTTAAATTTATATTATTTTAAATTTGATTTTTCAGAAAGCATCTTCAAACTTAAGGCTATAATGCTAAAGTAACTAAAATTCAATAAAATATTAGTTAATTGCTGAAACTATTATGATGATTTTTAAAAATGATTTGGTACTTAAAAACCAAAAAGTAAACGCTCACTTAGCTTTCATAAATTTATATCAATTTTTGTCAACCATACTTAAGTTGTAATCACATCTGGTTGTCAGTCATCAATCAACACGTCAGAAAAAAATCTCCTTGATTAAGAAATGTTTGTATATTAAATTTCATGTTATAAGCAAGTAATACTTGTTTAATTCAAATTAATTTTAGTATAAATTTATTAATTTCCTAAAATAACTTGTTGCAAATGTATATCTTAGTTTTGCATGATATTTAAAGCTGAGAATACAGACCTGTTTTCAAACCTGTGAATTTGTGAAAAATGGCCGACAAATTGAAATGTATAAACAAGTTCTAATCCATATAATTTCTATTTGAAATATATCACTTACTGGAAAATAGTAAATTTAATAATGTAGCTTACAACTGAAGTTAAATGAAACTTCAAGAAAACATTTACATTAAAAAAAATCCTATTAAAACTTAGGTATCAAGCATTAGTGGAGGTACCTACTTTATGAGCACATAAATTTTGCAAATACATTTCCGCCATATTTATTTATTATTTCTTTGTCTTTGTTTCTCTCAGTTTGAAAATGTTTCCTTCCGGCTTTTTTATTATATCGTATTTTCTTCAAGGTATTTTAATTCTCCACTTTTTGCCATTGTCTTTTGTCATTACTCTTGACATTCATTTGCAATACCATAAGTTTCCTTTGAAATCATGTCGAGGAGTACATTAGATTATCATCAATCAATTCATTAATTCTCTTTCAGTAGTCCAGAAATCTGTTTACAAATCAAATTAAACTTTAAATTAATTAGATTTTAACTTAATGATTTTATTAAAGACATCCATGTTTCCCTACAAATGGCATTTAGGGCCATATATGAATAACTATTGGAAATTTTGTTTTGTCTCTACCTGATGCTCAGTATTAATTTCCTTTTCGTTTTCATGCTTTCCAAAACCTCATCCTTGCTCACATGCTCGGCCATAATATCCGCAGCATCCTTCTGTAGAACCACATTTCAGCTGCTTCAAGTTTTTCCTTCATCTTCGAAGATATTGTCCAACATTCACTGCTATATTGAATAACAGACATCACGTAGCAATCCAGTACTGTCCTCTTTGTTTCTAGTCAAATTGTCCTGTTTCTTAATACTTTACTCAACTTCTGGAATGCTTCTTTCACCTTGCCACTTTACCTTCAGATCTAAGTGTCGCACTTTCCATCTTCTGTTAGAATACTTACTAAGTATTTAAATTTCTGTACCTGCTTGATTTTAGAGTCCCTCACCTGTAATTGGCATAGAAATGTAGTTCTTCAGCATGAGTTCCCTTACACGATTTCTCAAGAAAGATTGGATCAAATCAAAAATTCGTCTCCGGAGATATCGTAACCCTTCAGCTTGGGAATGAGAGCAGCATGCCAAAGCCTCTGAAAATCCTCCGAGATACCGAAAGTCCTTTCCAGAGAGATTTATTAAGGACAATGCATGTTTCCGTAAGAATTGGATATAAATCTAGAACATCTAAACTTATTTATAAATGAAATTTTGTCTGTGTGTGTGTGTGTTTGTGTGTGCGTGTGTGTGTCCGTTACCTATAGACTCCGAAACGGCTGAACCGATTTTCTTGAAAATTTACAGAGTTATACTATAAGCGTCTGCGATTGTTCTTAGCTAGGTTTTGTGTCGAGTTACCCCGATAAATAGTGAAAATCGATAATCGAAAAACTTGGATTATAGAAGGAGTTGTCCGATTTTAATCAAATTTCATACACTCATAGACAAAGACATAAGAAACGATATTCAGAAGTTTCAAGGTTGCAGTTCTTACAATAATACAGAAGATCGATAATATATATATATATATATATATATATATATATATATATATATATAAGGCAAGATGTTTATGTGTGTGTTGTTTATCTGCCTGTATATCTGTATTTTTTTCAGCACTTTTATTTTAGTTTTTGAGTTCTTAGTCTCAACCATGATACCATTTACTCAGAGGACTTAATTAACTTTCAAAATTCAGCTTACGACGAAAAAATCTCATTTGATATCGATACCAGGAAATCAAAATTTGACTTGTATCCATTCATTTTTCTTTCAGTCTACGGTTTCGTTTTAAGTGGAAACAACTATTGCTTTTTAGTCTTTCGTGCCAACGTCCAAAGATTCTGAGCTCCAGGACCATGGATTAGTTTTAAAGCTTTCATTACACTCGACCAACGCCGGGCTACACAGTTAGTACATTTATTAATAAACACAATCGGACTAACTATTAAAACAATGTAAATAGTTCTGTCATCAGCATTGATTTCTTGATACCTAAAGTCCTTTCAATAGTTCAAATTAAATTTTGTTTTAAATCAATAATTTTATTAAAGACAGCCATTTATAAATTTTAAAATAAATATAATTAAT
>JBBBDQ010001935.1:705000-900000 GCA_037127315.1 Ascarosepion bandense
CTTCTTTTTCTTCTTCGACCGATTTGGGATTAGTCGGAGTCGCATCAAATTTTAACGTGTTGTATATAAGCAGTGTATACACACGCCAGTCACCGAAAGAACTCAATTTCATTACCGAAGAGTAACGCATATATATATATATATATAATCCTCATTATGCCTTGTTACATGAATTATAACTTTTAAAGCAATAATCAAGTTCTATACCACAAAAAATCTGTTTACATATATATATGCACATTTAATGAGTCCAAAGAAATCTCTTGCTACAAGAGTTTTATTTCTTTTTCTTATGCTAATTAATTATTAGTTTCCTTTTTCTATTAATCTTCTCTAAAAACTCTTCGTTGCTCACATGTTCCGTTTAGCATCCTTCTGTATAATCACTTTTCGGTTGATTCAAGTCTTTTCTTCATCTTTGATGAGATGTTCCACCATTCACTGTCATATTGAAGGACAAACATCAAATAGCATCCCAATCCTTCCCTGTAATAAGAACAAAGTCTAAAAGTAGTTTGTAAAGTCTGGTCGGTTCAGCGACGCTTTTCCCTTACCCCAGATCTTATCTTCAGTCAGTCACTTATGTGCCATAGGTAATACGCGCTTGGGCGTTCATGTCTCGAGACAGACATGACTGACTGACTGACTGACTGACTGACTGACTGAGCAAATTATTTTTCCGCATTACTTTCTGCAGTAGCCTGATTGCTAACCAAAGCTATAGAACCCATTTTGTTTTGTTATTTAACCCATAACTGGAGGGAAGAGACGGATTAAAACTTTTCCCAAGGATATTTTGAGCGTAAGTAAATGCAACGAGTTCAACTGGAATTCGAACTCGGCTCTCCGATTTTTCGTTCTGAGCCGATATCCACTGCACCCAAACGCACATTTATATACCAGTGAAAGTTGAACAAATTTCTTCAAAGATTAAGTAAAAGTTTGACAAAATTAAAATATGGTGCTAGAGAGAGAATTTTTAAAATACCATGAACGGAACATATAAGCAACAAAGAAGTTTTAAAGTAAGAATGAAAAACACACTTGTGATTAAGATGCGAAAGAGACAGTTGAAACGTCTAGTATATATCATAAAGAAAGAGGACTTGGAGAATTTAACACTTACATGTCATATTTAAAATAAGACAGGTAAATTGGGACAGTCAGTAACCTACATCACGAGTTTTTGCAAACAAATATCAAAATATTGCCTGGATGTTAAGATGACAAACATCGCTTAGTAATACAAAGTAGGGGTATTTTTGAAAGTCATGATTACCCACGTCCTGAAGAGACACTATACAATTAAAAAGAAGAAAGGTTCATAAAAAATTGATTTTACCCGATAGCACCCTACTTGAGACCATATAGTAAATTTAACAGCTTCTTATCCATTTCAGCAAATTCTAATTTTAATGCTTCTCGCTTCAAAACAGTGACCTAAACAAAACTTTCATCCATTATGGACGGTCATATAATATTTTTTAAAATGAGATTAGCTCCACATCTGCTGAATGGTGAGACACGACATAGTAACTTTATTATCAGTCAATTAAGTGCCATACGTGATACACGCTTGAGCGATCATGTCTCTTTTGAGACTTGATTGACTGGGCAGAAGATTATCCTGCAGTAGGTTGCCATTACTTTCTGCGGTAGACTGATTGCCAGCCAAGGTTATAGAACCCAATCTGTCCTGTTATTGAACCCATAAGTAGAAGGAAGAGAGGGATTATTACCTTTCTCAAGGATATTTGCGCATAAGTGACTGCAAGGAATTCAACTGGAATTTGAACTCGGCTCCACGATTTCTCGTTCCACTGCACCACAACGCACATCCCATTATTTATAATAGTTAGCTTAAACATGAAACTTCTCTATACCTTTAATATGATTTCAAAGCAAAAAATAAAATAAGCTTTTACTTTGTAGATATTTTTTCATTGAATTCAACATCAGAAGAGTTGCTGATTAAATACGATATCACGATTACCAAAGATCAAATATTGTAACAACGAACGTTCAAAGAGAATTGAGTCAAATCATAAAAAACAGTTTTTCTAAGTGAATGCTCAAAAGGATTACGTGCATTGTGTAAAGAATTAGTTTTTCTTTGGCGTGTTTTTATTTCAACTATGTGATATTTATAATCTTTAGAAACATGCTGGAAAGTGTCAGTAAGAAGATTGTTTCTCAAACAAAACCCTTCCCTAGAGCACTGACATAAATATCAGTATGATAGCATTGCAACGAAAAAAATTTTTTTCACCTCCTAAAATAGATATAAAATATTATGTCTACAATAAGTTAATCAGCAAGTTTGATCCTATTTTATTGCAAAACTTTAAGTTACAGAATTGTACCGGAATTATTCTTCTTCTATGTGACCTGTCCTTTCAGGACGTAGGCGATCATGGCTTTCTACATCACCCTATCCCTGGTGGCTCTTAGCACGCTTTCTTCTGTTACACCACGCAACCCTCGCTCCGTCATCCACCTGATCAGGCCCTTCAAATATGTTATCCGCTGCTTTCTTCTGTCTCTTTTTCCCTCCATCTGGCCTGTTAGTATCTGGTTCTCCAAGTCCTCCTTCCTCATTGCATATCCCAGGAACTTTAGCTGTCTCTTCCTGATGCTCAGTATTAATTTGCTTTTCGTATCCATCCTTTCCAAAACCTTATCATTGCACACATGCTCGTCCATGATATTCGCAGCATCCTCTATAGAACCACATTTCAGTTGCTTCAAGTTTTTCCTTCAGTTTCCATGTTATTGTCCAGCATTCACTGCCATATTGAAGAACTGAGTTCACATAGTAATCCAGTACTCTCTTCTTTGTTTCTAACGAAATTGTCCTGTTTCTTAGTACGTTATTCAACTTCTTTAATTTTATATCTAACTGACATACATGATACATGATCGGGCTATCATGTCACGAAAGAGACATGACTGACTCAGCAGAATATTTTCCCGCAGTTGGTTGCCATTACTTTCTGTGGTATCATGTTTCCAAGCCAAAGCTACAGAACCCAATATGTTTTGTTATTTAACCCATAACTGGAGAGAAGAGACGGAATAATACCTTTTACAAAGGTATTTGTACGTAAGCGAATGCAACGAATTTAGCTGGAATTCGAACTCGACTCTCTGATTTCTCGTTCCGAGCTGATATCAACTTCACCACAACGCACATCCTAATTTTATTCAGCGTATCTCAAAAGTCACGACGGAGTTTTGATATTTAATAAGTATTCAGGAAATTGTTTTTTATTTTTTCAGTGTCGAATGTTGAAGAGGTTGAATTAGAAATTAGGGATAAATTCACCACTCAACATTGAATTAAAATTGTACAATTTTTTTTAAAATTAGCATTCAAAAGAATAGTTATTTAATGGGAGAAATCCATCCTTTGTAACAATGATTTCTGTCTTTTGAAATAAACGATTTTAGAAATGTTGTTCTATACATGACTTACCAGGAACTGGAAGAGCACTTTCACCTTCCACAGAAAAAAAACTGTGTATTGAACAGCACAGAAGAAGAACGAAATGTTCATTTGAGGACGTCTTTTGCAGCTGGATGTGTCTCAAACATCTTACACCGCATTATGAAGATAAATTTAAACCAGCATCAGTACAAAAACCGTTGGGACAGGAAACAAAGCCAATCGATCATGAGCAACGGCTTAACTTAGCTAGACGACGTATCCAAGTGCTAACGAATGAAAAGAAAAAATTAATTCAGCAACTGAAATCCGCGAATGTGACACCCAAAATGGTGATCACTTACCATTCGCCGTTTTCCCTAATCAATTGAATCAAATCCTTTATTATTACACGACAATAAAAGAATAATATTGTCTACTTCAAAAGTAATGCTACTTTTAAACCTCATAGCGGAGTTTTGAATAATATATCTATCTATCTATCTATCTATCTATCTATATATATATATATATATATATATATATATATATATATATATATATATATATTGGTTACAAAACTTTAGTATATCCCGGTCAGAAGCAAGTGGATGTGTCTAGCCACACTGATGAGCTGTGATACAGCGAAACAGGCTTGTATGTGAATGACTAATATATTATGGTCTCATTACGATTGAACTTTCTGGAGAATAAAATTTTAAAAACACTTTCCACTTCTGCTATATGTGTGACTCTTCAGAAATGAATTGAGTTCTTTCGGTGACTGGCGTGTGTATATACTGCTTATATACAACACGCTAAAATTCCGTGCGTCGATGGCTTAGGGAGTAGCGACTCCGACTGACACCAAATCAGTCGAGTTTCGATACCGGCCAGAAGCAAGTGGATGTGTCTAGCCACACTGATGAGCTGTGATACAGCGAAACAGGCTTATATGTGGATGATTAATATATATATATATATATAAACATATATATCAATGATTTGATAAAACCATTTCATCACTACACAACATTTTTCTTGTTTCAGAACAATATTGTTCTACTTCAGGTTTAAAAATATATGGTGAAAATTATCTATTTTAGAAAATATAAGAGGATTTTATGGTTATTCGGAAAATTAAGGAGGGATAGTGGGAGAAAGTTAAGCAATATGATTGTGGGTGTGTCAGTATTATTCATTTAAATTGAGAATTAGGTTGAACTATAGAGTTGAACGTTTGGGTCACGTGGAGATCATAGTTGCTTAATGTCAAAACATAACACTTTTTACATACTAGGAATATACATTATTCAAATGAGTAGACAATATTTTTTAACATGTTGGACTTTAGGTTTTTTCAAAATTTAATTTTGCACTACTTCATCTGGTGAAGAGGCTGGATTATTTAGGTTAAAATTAGAATTAAGTAATTAAGTAATACTAAGATTATGAAAACTAAATAAGCATTGTGTGGGTCATTAGTTTTAATAAAATATTTTAAAGCAATATTAGAGCATAATTTATAAATAGACATTACAATTAATTAAATTTTAAAAAGAAATATTTGCGATGTTTACATAATGCTGTCAATTCATTTCTATGGTTTAGTGGTACATTCTTTTTAGGGAACCCTATAATCTGCAGCTTTTCATTTAGGCACAGAGGGCAGAGGTCATAGAAAAATTTGCAGATTCATATTTTTTCCAGAAATTTTCATTTTAACTTAATTTGTATATTTTAACCGCCAAAATACGCAGAAAGGGATGTTTGGTTTCGGCATGCGTTATTTTTAATGAAGTTCAATGCAAATACAACCTCTGCTAAAAAGTGTTCTTAGTGGACACAATGTTAACGTTTTTAATCGTTCAGTTTTCATTTGATATATAGAAAACAATGAGATTTGTTAGACATCCATTTTTCAGTGGGCAATTGTTAGGATTTCGACAATTACATAAAATTGTATTATTGTTATCTTCTTCATTTCGTTAGTTGTCGTAACTTTGGTTTATGTGCTGACTAGCAGTATAGCCCGGCGTTGCTCGGGTGTAATGAAAGCTTTAAAACTAATCCATGGTCCTGGAGCTCTGACTCAGATTAAAGAATATTTGTGTGAAGTTTGGTGAGAATCGGTTAAAAATTGTGGATTTGTATAAAGGACATTCAGATATATAAACAAACACACACACAAACATCTTGCCTTTTGTGTATATATATTATCGATTTTCTGCACAGTTATAAGGACTGCAACCTTGAAATTCTGAATATTGTTTCTTATGTCATGGTCTATGAGTGTATCAAATTTGATTAAAATCGGACCACTCCTTCTATAACCCGATTTTTTCGATTATCGACTTTTGATATTTATCGGGAGTACCCCGACACAAAACCTAGTTAAGAACACTCGCAGACGCTTATAGTACAACTGTGTAAATTTTCAAGAAAATTGGTTCAGCCTTTTCGGAGTCTATAGGTAACGGACACACACACACACACATACACACACACACACAAAATTTCATTTATAAATAAGTTTAGATATAAGATTTTATTACTTTGATTTTTAATAATTTTTTCTAGATTATTTGTACAACTATAACCTAATTTAAAAGTATTTTTATTAAAGATTTTATTTATAGGGTTATTATTAGGAAAATGTTTCTTAATTAAATTAAGGAACTTCGGCCATAACTTAGTGCTAACCATTTAAATAAATGAGATTGTATACCAAATGACTTTTTTTATTTTTATTTTTTCCGTTCTCATCATAATTTTTATGTATTTGATATCATGGTTTTTATAGCCACTATCTTTTAGAGCATTATTAAAAAAAAAACGCTATGTTTATAAAATACGTCTTCCCCTGACGAGATTTTGCTAACTGTACATTCTTTGGGGGTGGGTTAATGTTTGGTTAGACTTGGATGGGGGGGGGGTGATTGATTAGACTTGGGTTGGGGGGATTAGACTTAATGGATATTCCTTAGGTTTTATGTATGGTCGGTAAGTATTATTTACTAAGTCCAGTGTTACGTCAAGAAAATTTACTAATTTTAAATTAATGCTGATTATTACATTTGAATTCTCTTTGGATTAATTTTATAATTCAAAGACAATTTTTATCTAACTGTTCTTTCAACTCCTTATATATTTTTGATTCACCATGTATATATATATATTGCTTTAAACAATATTGACATCATTGTGCTAGGAGGAACCTTTCGGCCAACAGTTTTCAAAGGTATTCGTTGGCGTTATTATTAATAATAAAGCAGAACAAGGAAAAAAAAAACAAAATTTTTACTTACAAACCGGGAGAAAGAAGGAGCTCGTCTAAAAGTAAATTTTAATCAAAATAATTAAAATGTAAGTTGGGAAATACACAGCTCCATAAGAGTGATAAAATAGAAAAATATAACACTCACAAACCCCCCAGTAATTGTAAGGAGCGAATAAATTGCTCTTTCTGCCTGCACAGGCTCGGCTGATGAATCTTAAGGTAAACAGCTTCCAAAACCCGTAAATGATAAGCTGAACGAGCACTGTGCAGGACAGAAAACCATGTGTCCTCGTACTGAGAAGCACATTCCTGGTTGTCGAGCAAATGCTGACTTATAGCTAACTCCAGAACCGCCTGAGTTGTTTTTATGTACCGTTGAGGGCTACTCGAACGGATATTTGCAGGAACGTGCTGCGAAACTCGCGTCTCTAACCAAAGATTGGTTCGTCCTATGTAAACCGCGTCACAGCGGCATTTGAATTAATAAACAATAGAATTTCTGCGAAAATAGGACAACCCATCTTTAGAAAAGGAAGAAAACGCAGGTCTAGTTTGAAAAACAGCGCGTAATTTCACTGAAAATTGCGCAGACGAAACACACGCCGAAACCTTGTCAGTTACATTTTGACACCCACCAAACCACGGCAATTTGAAATATATTGGACAGCAACTAGGTCCAAAGACTACTGGCTCTTTATAACGTCTGATTTTCCTATCAATCACACGTTTGACTACATTAGTAGGATAACCATTTGCCTCAAAAATACCTTGCAGGTACACAAGTTCACTGTCCAAACATTCAGGGGAACAAATTTTAAGGGCACGGTGAACCAGAGTCTCTATCAAACCTATCTTGCGGGACTTTGGAATGAACGAGTTCCAACTGGTATATAAACCAGTAAAAGTGGGTTTACGAAAAACTGTAGTGACGAAAACCCGTCCCGGCTCTGAACTAAGACATCCAAAACTGGGAAAGACATGTCCTTCTCTATTTCCATAGTAAATTGGAGGGAAGGATGTAGAGAATTTAATTGAGCCCAAAAATTATCAGCATCACTAGCGTTGTCAAATATTGAGAAAGTATCATCAACTCAAATACACTAAGGGCTTATCGACCTTCTCAAAATGTAAGCGCTCAAAATGACGTACAAAAATGTTGGCAAGAACAGTACCCAAAAGACTACCCTTTGCAACGCCATCAGTCTGAACGTACATTGTCCCATCAAAACTGAACTCAACTCCTTCCGTTGCTAACCGCATGCATTCCAAAAACAGTTATTCAGGAATGAGAGCGGGGCCCAAATTGCCTCTGTATAACAAATGCACAAATGTTAATGGTTTGCTGAAGTGGTACATTTGTGTATAGACTGACTATATCATACGATACCATAAATTTATTTTCAGAGGAAAACTCTAAGTTTCTAACGAAACTGGAAAAAGTGAAGGAGTCTGAAATATTGCATGTGGACAGCACGTCAGACACAAGTTGGAGTAGTTCTGTCAACCATTTGGCCAGCTCGTGTTGTACCGAGCCCACCATAGACAAAATCGGTCTAAGTGAAACTCCTTCCTTATGTGGCCTAATTTTGGACATGCTTCTATAGAATTTTGTGCATATTTATATATATTATTGTATGTATTATTGTGTGTAGAAAGGGGGACACAAGTATATGTGTATTTCATGTATAAGAACGGGAATAATTATGTGTATGATTTTCCATCATGTGAGAACACCTGATTATATGTGGGTTATGTTAATTTTAGATGCAGTCAAAGGTGCATTTTTGAACTGATTATACCTTCATGTACTGATCATTCTACCTATATGTGCACAGGTTAGTATCGAAAATCTGAATGAGGTATGCCGGGATATATATATGTATATAATGTGTAATGTTTGTTAAGACGTATGAAAAGAAAATATACCACCTCGTTTGGGAATTCAAAGTAGATGGCTAAGTGTACACAGGCGTACATTGTATTTATGTATAGGGGTATATAAAAAGTTGATTGTGTATTTATATAATTATATTTATATTTATATATATAAAATTATTTATAAATGAAATTTTGTGTGTCTATGTGTGTGTGTCTGTGTGTCTGTGTTTGTGTCCGTTACCTATAGACTCCGAAACGGTTGAACCGATTTTCTTGAACATTTACACAGTTTTACTATAAGCGTGTGCGGGTGTTCTTAGCTAGGTTTTGTGTCGAAGTAAAACCCGAGAAATATCGAAAATCGATAATAAAAAATTCGGGTTATAGAAGGAATGGTCCGATTTTAATCAAATTTAATACACTCATAGACAAAGACATAAGAAACGGTATTCAGAAGTTTCAAGGTTGCACTTCTTACAATAGTGCAGAAAATCGATAATATATATATAAAAGGCAAGGTGCTTGTGTGTGTGTGTGTGTGTGTGTGTGTGTGTGTGTGTGTGTGTGTGTGTGTGTGTGTGTGTGTTTATCTGCCTTTATGCCTCTATTTTCTCAGCCCTTTTATTTTAGTTTTTGCTTCGGGTTTGGCTCTAAGTAGATATTATTGTAGTTCTTAGTCTGAACCATGATACCATTTACTCAGAGGACTTATTTAGCCTTCAAAATTCAGTTTACGACCAAAAAAACTTATTTGATATCGATACCAGGAAATCAAAATTTGACTTACATCCATTCATTTTTTTTTCAGTCTGCGGTTTCGCTTTAACTGGAAACAACTATTGCTTTTTAGTATTTCGTGTCAACGTCCAAAGAGTCTGAGCACCATGACCATGGATTAGTTTTAAAGCTTTCATTACACCCGAGCAACGCCCGGCTATACTGCTAGTATATATATGGATGTGTATACTTGTATGCGTGGATACGCTCTTCAAAGAATTACGAGTGGGTGAACACAATAATTGCATGTGGATATAAATAGATGAATGTATGTATAAAGAACACATTTATGAGTATATATATACGTACGGATGTGAGGATGTCTATAAGTATGAAAATATATGCGTAGTTCGGGAGTATATGTGAGAATTACTAGTATAATTATATATATATATATAACACTATTTATACGCGCGGAAATCCCGTCTTTATGAAATGTGTATATGTGATTATACGAACGCTAGATCCGTATGTAGAAATGAAAAAGTGTAGGTCGGTAAGTATGTATAAGCATAAACACAGTCACATTTATATGTATATGTGGGGATGTACGCATATGTGTATATGGATATAAGTTACTGTACATGGGTGGGTTAATTTATGAGGTTACACATAAACACGTGTCCATAGAATTAGAAATAATTAATAACTTAGCGGTCAGAATCTTCACGACTGTTCTAAATAACCCCAGCTGATCTGACGCCAATGCCTCTGCCCTCACTCTCTTTTCCTTTTTCTCTTTCTTTCTTCTTCTTATTTTTCTACTTTTTACTATTTTTATTTTTTAGTTTTTTATCTTTCTCTTCAGTTAAAGAAATGCTTATTCCGCCAAAATATTTGTACCAAATGGAAGGAATATTGTGTGGTCTGATGAAATGAGCTAATTAAGCTCATTGAAATGAATTATAATTTATAACCAATTTAAATTACGTGTTGAGTTTTCCTTTGTGTGTATATATATATATATATATATATATACACAACGGTCTTAATAATAGAGAGGATATATATTTTTTTCATTGCTCGACAATATCATTACTGAAAAAAGAAATAAACAACAGAGCACTGCTAAAGAGCAAACACGCAGCTTTCATCATTGGTAGTAAATTTGCTGCCTAAATACACCATATATATATATATATATATATATATATATATATAGCTTGATCCATTGATATAGTTGAAATCTGTCTAACCAGTACATATTTTACTGTTATATATATATATATATAGCCTGATCTATTGATATAGTTGAAATCTGGACTAACCAGTACATCTTTTACTGTTATATATATATATAGCCTGATCCACTGATATAGTTGAAATCTGGACTAACCAGTACATCTTTTACTGTATATATATATATATATATATATATATATATATATGTGTGTGTGTGTATGTATACTTGGGCAGCAACTTCTCTATCAAAAATCTTTAATTGAATACCGCCGAGAAGGAATATATAATCAATTTTTATTACGTTATTCTATCATCCTAACATGTTCCCGTTTTGTTGGCGATAAGAAATATAAAGATTCTCCTTAATTAATATCATTTCATGTGAGTTTGTCCAGTTTTATAGCTATTTTAATGGTGTTTATATCACTGGCAATGTTATTTTTCCTCATGTTTTTATTGTTACATCGTAATTTATTTTTGTTATGTTTTTTGAAAAGAGACTTTCATTCCAACAACTCACATGCAGCGGGCGACTATAAATTGCGTCAGAATATTTCTTTAACAAAAAACATTTAGTATTCCATTTTCACTATTAAATACTATAAGGCAGATGGTAGGGGATAAATATTATATGTATAGATATATATATTTCTCTAATAGCGAGATGCTTTTGATATTGTAAACGAAGTCAGCAGATGTACAAATATAAAAAAGGGGCGTAAAACAAGGATATGTCTTTTCACCGGATCTGTTCAACTTGTACAGGGAGACTATTTTCAGGACCCTAGATGTTATGCCAGGATTTTTCATCAGAGGCCACAATTTGAATAACATACGGTACGCAGACGATACAGTGCTGATAGCAGACGCGGAAAGGAAAGTACAAGACCTCCTACAGAAGAGATCTGAAGAGGGTGACAAAAAAGGACTACAAATAAACTGCAAGAAAACAGAATGCATGATCATTAGCAAAAGGATCAGCCCAAAACTCCAAACACAGTTGCTAAAATCAAGCAGGTACAAAAAATTAAAAACCTGGGAAAACGGAAAGTGCGACACAGAGACCCGAAGGCGAATCGGCATGGCGGAAAACGCTTTTCAGAAACTGAATATAGTATCAAGGAAACTTTCACTAGAAACAAAGAAGAGAATACTAGAATACTAAGTGATGTCAGTTCTTCAATATGGCAGTGAAAGCTGGACAATCTCATCAAAAGAAGCTGAAATGTGGTTCTAAAAATGATGCTGCTGATATTATGGACCAAGTATGTGAGCAATGATGAGGTTTTGGAAACGATGGAAACAAAAAAAAGGAAATTAATATTGAGCATCAGGAAGAGACAACTAAAGTTCGTGAGACATGCAATAAAAAAGGAAGGATTGGAGAACCTGATACGAACAGGCTAGATAGAGGAAAAAAGAGACAGACGAAAGCAGCGGATGATATATTTGAAGGGCCTGAGCAGTGGATGACAAAATGGGGATTGCATGGTGTCACAGGAGAAAGCGTGCTCAGAGCCACCAGGAATAGGAAGACGTGGATGGCCATGATCACCTACGTCTTAAAGGGACAAAGCACATAGGAGGACAACAACAACAACAATATCTTAGAATTCTTGTGTTTTCAATCAGACTTTTTCTTGAATAATCTTGTAAATTATGAATTAATAAATATCTTTTATTGCATTTTATTTGATAAGTGACATGCAAGATGTCTACACAAAGAGGTAGTAGAGTTTCCAATATAGGCCATTGATTTGTTACAAGAAACACAGTTTTGTACCTGTCATTGAAATTCATATTGGTCATCGCTAGGTTAGATTTGAGGGGGGTATTTTAACTAGCGACAATAAGGTTTGCGGTCTTCAGTTTTCTGAATATATAAATTTTACAGGAAATTTTGAGAAAATACGATAGAATTACGGTGTGTAATCATTTTTTTGAAAAAGGAATTTCTGCTTATAATGGTTTTGCAGTTGGTTGCAGTAAGATATGCTGATATTTTGTTGTGTGGTATTTTTATTACGATTGTCGTGTACTTTTTGTAATAATAACATTATTTCTTTATCAATTATGTAGCGGGAAAAATTATTGCTGACTAATATGCATTTTATGTTTAGTTAGGTCAAAATATATTTTGGGAAGAGGCATTCTGGTGCTTTATTTAAGTTTGTTATCACTGGTATTTTATTTCTTTCCGGTCATTGGCTATTAGAGTTTGGAAGATAAGAGTTTATATTAAGTTGTTTTTCTTTTTACAGGTAAGTGGCAAATTCTTCGTTTTTTAGTTCTATATTATCATCAAGAATTTGTATTATATATATATATATATATATATATATATATATATATATATATATATTTGTGGGTGTATGGAGTTGGGATGGGAGTGGTATGATGGGTTGTGCTGTGTTGCTTCGATATTGCTATATGAATGGGGAAATAGTTTTCAAGGTTAGGGATAGGGCGCTGGTAGAATTATTCTATTATATGCCGTATCGTTTCAGGGCTTTATCAATCATGTGGCTCTCAGCAGGTTTTCTGCAACACTCTGACGCCATCCATTTACGAATGTTTGTCAAGTAAGTGGTTTGCTGACTTCCACTATCTCTTTAGATTTCAGTATGACTCGTTAGGGTTAAGTGATCCGAGGAGTCCTTCTTCATTATGTATCCAAGAAATTTCAGATGAGTTTTTCTGATTCTAAGTATAAGTGTTCTTTCAGGTGCCATTTTTAAAGCTTCCTTGTGTTAGATAGATAGATAGATAGATAGATAGATAGATAGATAGATAGATAGATAGATAGATATGAACAGACTCGGTTAGATAGATAGATAGATAGATAGATAGATAGATAGATAGATAGATAGATAATGGAGTGACTTAGATAGATAGATAGATAGATAGATAGATAGATAGATAGATAGATAGATAGCTATGAACAGGCTCGGATAGATAGATAGATAGATAGATAGATAGATAGATAGATAGATAGATAGATAGATAGATAGATAATGAAGTGACTGAGATAGATAGATAATGAAGTGACTGAGATAGATAGATAATGAAGTGACTGAGATAGATAGATAGATAATGAAGTGACTGAGATAGATAGATAATGAAGTGACTGAGATAGATAGATAATGAAGTGACTGAGATAGATAGATAGATAATGAAGTGACTGAGATAGATAGATAGATAGATAGATAGATAGATAGATAGATAGATAGATAGATAGATAGATAATGAAGTGACTGAGATAGATAGATAGATAATGAAGTGACTGAGATAGATAGATAGATAGATAGATAGATAGATAGATAGATAGATAGATAGATAGATAGATAGATATGAACAGACTCGGTTAGATAGATAGATAGATAGATAGATATGAACAGACTCAGATAGATAGATAGATAGATAGATAGATAGATAGATAGATAGATATGGCATAGCGGCATATGCTGGTCTAGAATAGTAGATGTGTGAATAAACCTCTTCCATGTTTTTGCTCTAGGCAACGTTTTCCTTTTGAGAATTCCCTTCTTATCACTGACCTTCCATTTTTTCACTCGCACTAACCAGGTACAGTTCGTATTAGATATTTGAAAATATATATTTAGAAAGTCATAAACGGCCAGCCTTAGCAAAATTAATATCTCTATTCAGCTCCTTCGTGGAAGCTTTGAATCTGACAAAGTAGGTCAAAAGACATAACGTTTAAATGCCAACCATAAAAATGTAAAGATTGCAACCTTCTTAAATATCGCAATGTCATTTGTGCTGTGTTGGTAACTCATTTTCAGCAGACACACATTATGAAAATATCCTGTTGATAAACCAATGAGAGTTATTTTCAGTTCGCTCCATGTGGCGGTGTAAATAATCAGATAGATAGATAGATAGATAGATAGATAGATAGATAGATAGATAGATAGATAGATAGATAGATAGATAGATAGATAGATATGAACAGGATGATAGATAGATAGATAGATAGAATAGATAGATAGATAGATAGATAGATAGATAGATATGAACAGGCTCGGATAGATAGATAGATAGATAGATAGATAGATAGATAGATAGATGAATAGGCTAGGAACAGGCTCGATAGATAGATAGATAGATAGATAGATAGATAGATAGATAGATAGCTATGAACAGGCTCGGATAGATAGATAGATAGATAGATAGATAGATAGATAGATAGATAGATAGATAGATAGATATGAACAGGCTCGATAGATAGATAGATAGATAGATAGATAGATAGATAGATAGATAGATAGATAGATAGATAGATAGATGTGGCGGTGTAAATAACCAGATTTGTAACGAATTAAATCATTTGATATAAAATCTCCGTGTTGAGGGCAGTTCGTGTCAAATTACACTACGAAATAACCGTCTAATCTGGTGGAAGCGTGTGCTCAGTAAACTCAAGTACCTCGAAGTGTTCAAATTCTATGACTATTGTTAAATACAAAAAATGCTGTTCAAGATCAAGAAGCGAAATCATGACAGCTTCTTTCTGCCGTTTCTATAAATCATAACAATTGTTCACACCCTTCGTACCTGAACCGCATGAATTTAAGCGCGTTACTACATTGACAGCTATGTCTCATTTTGTACTGAATAAACAATCAACTGTAATTGTAAATTCTATTCTTTTCTCGCACTGATCGCCTGTGAGACACTCTTCCTTTTCCTGTCTACCTACCAAATACGAGAGTCAACATTTTTAATACAACATCAGTTGGTCTATTTTGACTCCTTTGATTCTATTCTTTTATTATATTCTTATTTTCTTTCAATTTTAGTAAGCTCTGTCGTCTTAGTAACTTTATTACCTTGCTTAGGGTGAAATTATTTTTTTCAAAATGTCATGTTATATATTACACATATATATCCGAGCATTTATATAATCATCATGGATAAAACAGAATCCTCAACCTATGGAATTCAAGGTTTTAAATGCGGCATCAATCGACACATGCCTTCCCAAAATCTGTTCTTTTATTGTCCTTTTTCTTCAATCTTTTCTCATTTTTTTCACCCCCAGTAATACCTTGCATGTTAGTGGCATTATCGCTTGAAATGAAATTATTAAAAAAGAATATCTGGAAAAAGAAAAATATTTAATAAAAAATCCACCAACTGCTATTTCTCATATAATCTTTTCATAATATATATATAGTTAAACGCATTTATTGGTTAAAAATACTTGTGTCTATTTTGTTTGACATAATTTTTAAAGTTTACTTCACTTAATACAATGGACTGTAATGATCTTGCACTTTTCAAAGACAGATTGATCTAATTCGCAGTCACGATATATTTATATATCTTGTTAATTTCAATAAGACATTAATATTCGATAAACAAACGAGCTGTTGCTATTTTCTTGCTAAATAGATTTAAGCTCATTCAGTTTCAATAAATTTTATTCAAGCACTTCACTTTTTCTAAATTTTTATATCTTCATGCAATTTTAAATTATTTTATCGGAATTAGGAAATTTCTGTTTATTGATTCCAAAATTAAAGATAGAAAGAAAGAAGCAATTTAATAAAGTAATCATCTTTTGTTTTTATAAAGTAAAATGTGACAAAAACACAAAAAATAATTTCTGCAATTTATGGAAAACTAGCAGTATAGCACGGCGTTGCTCGGGTGTAATGAAAGCTTTAAAACTAATCAAGGGTCCAGACTCTTTGGACGTTTGCACGAAAGACTAAAAAGCAATAGTTGCTTCCACTTAAAGCGAAACCATAGACTGAAAGAAAAATAAATGGATGTAAGTCAAATTTTGATTTCCTGGTATCGATATCAAATAAGGTTTTTCGTCGTAAACTGAATTTTGAAGACTAAATAAGTCCTCTGAGTAAATGGTATCACGACTGAGACTAAGAATTACAATTATACTTACTTAGAGCCAAACCCGAAGCAAAAACTAAAATAAAAAGGCTGACAAAATACAGACATACAAGCAGATAAACAGACACACACACAAACATCTTGCCTTTTATATATATATATTATCGATGTTCTGCACTGTTGTAAGAGCTGCAACCTTGAAACTTCTGAATATCGTTTCTTATGCTTTTGTCTATGAGTGTATCAAATTTAATGAAAATCGGACCAATCCTTCTATAACCCGATTTTTTCGATTATCGATTTTCGATATTTATCGGGGATACCTCGACACAAAACCTAACTAAGAACACTCGCACACGCTTATAGTACAACTGTGTAAATTTTCAAGAAAATCGGTTCAGCCGTTTCGGAGTCTATAGGTAACGAACACACACACATACAGACACACACACTCACATATATACACCCACACAGAGAAAGTTCCATTTATAAATAAGTTTAGATGTACTCGAACGTGTCAAAAGTGGTTTCCGAAATCCGTGCCTGAGTACGCTCAACAAATGACATTAGATAAATTGACATCATTCTAATAATATCCAAATTATGCACTGAAAAGCTTTTTCATTGGCTTGATTATGTTAGTCTCTTTAATGTGTGGCTTCTACACTCCTTAAATAAATAGAAAAAAACGACTGAAATCTATTTTCGTTCTTGGTTTCTTAAGCAAATTATGCTCAATAATAGAAAGTGAAGAATTAGCAATAGCAGGGAACATAAGAAATAATTAGAATTTTGTTTTTGATGCGATTGAATAGATAGTCGTCAATTAATAGAAACAAATAAAACAAATGATTGCATCAAATCAGTCCGGCGTTATCTAGGAATATTGAAGGCATTGAGCGTGATTTTCCGTCAGAATAAGGAAACAAATTTTCTGACTATCAGTAAAGAATTTTGCTAGCGTATCAGAGACATTTTTAACTCGGTTTACCATTTCTTCCTACCATAGATAATTATTTCATATGGAAAAGGTCATATGGAGCAGTTCTTTTGTGAAATTCTTGGACAATGCAACTGTGAAACAACCTGAAGGTAAAAGTGGTTTGAAAGGTTTGCATTTTGTTCAATAAAGAGAAAGAAGACTAAACCAAAATCTTCTCGTTCTCAATATTTTTATAGGAAATTCGGCAGAATCTTGATGGTCCAGAGCGCATAAAGGAGATAAAATATTTAAACGCTCAGGTATTTGAAATTATCATCAGCGTGCTATTTGCTAAATCACATGATAAACTTACAAAAGTATAACTTCACAAAAAAATGTAAACCTTCAAGAGATAAAACTGGACACAGAACTGATTTATATTTCAATCGTTTTCGTTTTTTGTTTTTTTGTTGTTTTTGGGGGTTTTTTTTTTACGGTATATCAACCATTTGTAGGTTATTTCAAGCAGTAAAATATTTTGAATATTAAGAATAAATCAATTTTTTTAGATTGATATTTTAGTAATAACATATATTTTTCAAGATGCAACTCCTATTTAACTCATAACCGAGGGAGAAAATGGATTCATTCACTTATCAAATAGTATTTGCGCGTGAGTGAACACAAGATGGATACAAATTTGGCTCTCCAAGTTCTCATTGCGTCATAGTGCTCTTTTTTCACGGAGGGTACCTAACTGACCCTACAACACTGTGCAATCGATAAAATAAATAAAAGAACAACGCGCATGAGCGACAATAAAAATATAAAATGGCGAAAATTTATCCATTGCATTCTGTAGATAGATAGATAGATAGATAAAAATTACACAGTTAAAAATGAAATAGATAGATATAAATAACATTTTGTTTCACGGTATATCAACCTCAATATGTTAATGCCGACAAGATCTGCACAATAAATTCGTATAAATAGAATATGTATAGATAGATAGATAGGAACAGATTGAAATAGATACATGAGAACAGATTTAGATAGATAGATAGATAGATAGATAGATAGATAGATAGATAGATAGATAGATAGATAGATAGATAATGAAGTGACTGAGATAGATAGATAGATAGATAGATAGATAGATAGATAGATAGATAGATAGATAGATAGATAGATATGAACAGACTCGGATAGATAGATAGATAGATAGATAGATAGATAGATAGATAGATAGATAGATAGATAGATAGATAATGAAGTGACTGAGATAGATAGATAGATAGATAATGAAGTGACTGAGATAGATAGATAGATAGATAGATAGATAGATAGATAGATATGATAATGAAGTGACTGAGATAGATAGATAGATAGATAGATAGATAGATAGATAGATAGATAGATAGATAGAAGTGATCTGAAGATAGATAGATAGATAGATAGATAGATAGATAGATAGATAGATAGATAGATAGATAGATATGAACAGACTCGGTTAGATAGATAGATAGATAGATAGATAGATAGATAGATAGATAGATATGAACAGACTGAAATAGATAGATAGATAGATAGATAGATAGATATGAACAGACTGAAATAGATAGATAGATAGAGAGATAGATAGATAGATAGATAGATAGATAGATAGATATGAACAGAGTGAGATAGATAGATAGATAGATACATAGATAGATAGATAGATACATACATACATACATACATACATACATACATACATAGAAGAAAATATAATTTTCAAATTTACTTACTTTCAAGTTGTAAATGAATAATTGAAAAAATGATACATGAAAACGTATGTTGTGTCAATAGTAACAGTCTTTTCGCTGATCTGCTTCCCTCGCGTGGACGAGACGGCAAAATTATTTTGTCATTTCACTTTCAAAAGACATTTTTTTTCCGTCAGTGTTTTCTTACTAATATTTTTCTACCCTTTGATTTGTAGATTTCTCTTTGTCTCTTCGAAAGTTGATGCCTGCCATTATAAGCCGTAAGCATAATTTACAGACATTTTTTGAATTTTCAATTTTACACTATGCTGGATTTCATGTTTATGTAGTTTATGCTTAAAGGCAAATATTTTACAGTCAACTTTTCTTTGAAAAATGAAAAACGAAATCAATTCCTTGAAAAAAGCACTTAGAGAAATTCTTTGATGAGAATGATAAAAAATTTCTGGGCAGTTGAAATGAAGTTAGCAAAAGATGACAGGAGTTTGTGGAACGAAAGGGTAAATATTTTGCTAAATAAAGTTAATATCATAAATAAGAAATCTATATTTTACTTAAACTTTGAAAAGAAAACGAATATTTTTTTGTGTTTCTCAATATATGCCCTAATTGATGTTAATTGATATTATAAACTGTCCTGTCGACGAGAAACTAGAACCGGCAAGCTCTCTGATCGGTGGATGTGAGGTGTGGTGCAGTGGATAACGACTCGGAACGACAAATCGAGATCCGAGTTCGAATACCAGTTGAATTCTTTGCATTCACTTCCGCACAAATAACCTTAGGAAAGATATTAATCCGTTTCTTCCCGCTAGTTATGGATTAAATAATAGGACAGTTTGGATTCTGTAGTTTTGGCTGGCAACCAGTTTCCGTAAAAAGCAATGGCAACCTACTACGAGATAATCGAGACATGATTACCCAAAGCTTGTATTACGTATGGCACTTAATTGACTGACCAGTAATCTATAAATATTTTCATGACAACTACTCTGACAAGCTTTTTTTCTGGTGCGAATTCATGAATTTAAGCGCGCTACTAGTTTGGCACTTAGGTCCCACCTTTTTACCGTTGAAATACTTAGCTGCTACTTCTACTCCAAAAGTTTCTTTTCTTGCACTTCCCGCCTGTAGAACACCCTTCCGTTTGCTTGCTTCCCTGATAGTTATAATAACTCTAAATTAAATGCAATGTCAATTTCTATAATCTATCTTCATGAATTCCGTTCAACTTTTATCCTTTCTCTAGTCTTTTCTCTAGTCTTTTCTGCGCACTTGTAGAGATCCCGCCTTGCAATGATTAAAAAACAATTTTTTTATATATAAAATTATTAACGGTATATATTTATAGCAAAATGATCAGCAATACATTTTATCTGTAGTTGGTGTCATAAAGTTGTCTTCAAAACATTTGTATTTCAGCATTAAATAGCCAATAGCGTTTGATATGCCGCTAAACAACATCAACCAATCAACCAACCAATCAAACATCACTCTACCGCCCTAATTGTCACTTAATTACACGTTGATAGAAAGAAATAGAATCGACACATTTATCTTAAAACATGGTGGAAGAAATCTAAATTTATCTGGATAAATTCATATTTTCTCATGTATATAGTGTCCGTTTTATCTACCACCACTACAAAAATAAATAAATGCTCGATTGAAACTACACGATTGGACACTGATTTCAATCGGAAGAAAAATATTTAAAACC
This sequence comes from Ascarosepion bandense, assembly GCA_037127315.1. Lineage (NCBI taxonomy): Eukaryota > Metazoa > Mollusca > Cephalopoda > Sepiida > Sepiidae > Ascarosepion > Ascarosepion bandense. The sequence continues at coordinate 725,833 of JBBBDQ010001935.1, forward strand.
TATTGAACATGTATAAAACGTATTTCGCACTTCACTAAATACCCTGCAGTAACACTTAACAAATTAAATTATGGATCGGCTATGAACTTGTTTCGATAGGTATCGGCACACAATGATATGATCACTTAGTAGCCACCAAAACTTGCTTCTTAGACACCGTTGTTGGAAAAGAGAAGATTTACTTTACGAGAAAGCTGTTTATCATTTCGTAACATTTCAGTTAATATCCAACTATCACATAAGTCAAATTTGGAATCTGAAACGAATAAATTGAAAATGTTTCTTTTCTAAAATGCCTAAATAATAACACTACGTGCAAGTGTTTCTACATAGTAAACGAATACGTTACGTCGTCACATTATGCTACAACTCATAATATCTGACTTGATTCAAACAAAGGCAAGGATAGACAGCATATGAGTCATTTAATTCTTCCTAAATTCAGAAAAGACAATAATGATTCAGGAGCAAACGGAAATATTTAGAGAATCAAGATTCGTCAAAAGGAACACAGAGAAAATGGTTTGAAAAGTTTGGAAGAAAATTGAATTCAGATGTCTGTGTTGTCTAGTTTAACAATAAATCTGGTTTTTGTCTTTATTTGATAGAAATAGTGTATTTCGATGTAATTATTCAAGTGAAAATTGTAATTTAAACAATTCAACGGTTCATGGTGATCTGTAAAATCTTGGAAAGACGTCAATAAATGTACCTCGCTGACTTGGATGGTGTCAACAAGTGAAAGCTTCAATTCAAGATGAATAACTTGTGACGAAAAAGGAATATTTAGCAAGAGTATAAATTGCCTTTTGAATGGATTGAACGAGTTAAATCGAAACAAAAATTTAAGTAGCAGCCATTTAAAGTTCTTGATAATCTTTTGTTAAATTTGAAAGCGTTTAAACACTGTTTTGAAGGTGAAAGAAACGCAAAGGAGTGATATTTCATTATGGTAATTCTTATCAACCATAAAAAAGATTATATTTGATAAGAAGCAAGGAAAAATTCTAAATCCCAAGCGGTTCGTATTCTTTAAATGTTGCTCCATTGATTTCGGAATTGGTAAAAACATCTTCAAATTGTAATTCTTTAAAAACTTGGATATTGCAGAATTGTTTCTTCAAACGAAAATATTGTAATTTAAAAGAAAAATATTATGAAACTTCAAAATCATTGGAATGTAATTAATAATGATGGAAATTACTTTAATGTTTTTTTTCGATCGTAAATAAAGATATCATTTATGGAACAACATTATAATTCGGTGTCCGATGTATAAGTAGATTTTACAAGAAAGAGTAGAAAATCAAATGTAAGTTAAACTTATTTAAATATCAATAATGTAATCACCTTTATTTTCAATGGTTGCATTTTAATAAGAAAACAAATTATTTCGTTTTAAATAAAATGTTTGTGAGATTGTTTTCCACATTTTTGTTTCTGAATGTTCTTCTACTTATGAAATGGAAATCTGTAGATGAGAACAGGGAATATAGAAGACATTTCTATTTTAAAGATATAATTTTTGTTTTGGATTTATTTGGAAAGTTTGCATTTCCATAGTGCAAAATACCTTTTACTGCGAAACAAAGCACAATTCTTTCACATTAATGTTACGTTTATTCAACAAAGTTGATTAAAATGAACGTCTGCTGTGATGGCTCTTCCATATACCAGTAGTTCAAAATGGTTGCCATATTTCACATTTCAACACACAATGTAAGTACTTCTTTGAATTGAGTATTGATTTTGAATTTGGCACTAAATTGTTACTTTCTGATGACCACCGTTTTTGCCATTGCCTGTTGACGTTCCAAATACATTTGTTATCAGATGTAATAATGTCATGCAAAAGTGAAAGGTTGGAATGCCTGGTCAAATGTCTGGGTATATACGCTTTCCAAACGAAAGCACATGACTATCCCAAAATACCTCTTTACAAGCTGTCCAAATTAAACTCTACAATGCACTATGAACGACACGTTGTCATATAGAACAGTTAATCAAGACACTTTTCTATTATTCAATCATGATGAGTTGACTCATAATTCAAAGCATTCAGTTTCGATCATATATGAAGGATAACAAAGAAATGTGTTATAAGAAAACATCATCCACTTTATCATACACTAGCAGTATAGCCCGGCGTTGCTCGAGTGTAATGAAAGCTTTAAAATTAATCCATGGTTCTGGAGCTCAGACTCTTTGGACGTTGGTAAGAAAGACTAAAAAGCAATAGTTGTTTCCAGTTAAAGCGAAACCGTACACTGAAAGAAAAATGAATGGATATCAGTCAAATTTTGATTTCCTGGTATCGATATCAAATAAGTTTTTTTCGTCGTAAACTGAATTTTGAAGGCTAAATAAGTCCTCTGAGTAAATGGTATCATGGCTGAGACTAAGAACTACAATTATACCTACTTAGAGCCAAACCCGAAGCAAAAACTAAAATAAAAGAGCTGAAAAAAATACAGACACACAGGTAAATAAACAGACACACACACAAACATCTTGCCTTTTATATATATATATTATCGATTTTCTGCACTATTATAAGAACTGCCACATTGAAACTTCTGAATATCGTTTCTTATATCTTTGTTTATGAGTGTATGAAATTTGATTAAGATCGAACCACTCCTTCTATAAACCCATTTTTTTGATTTTCGATATTTACCAGGGGGTACATCGACACAAAACCTAGCTAAGAACACTCGCATACGCTTACAGTACAAATGTGTAAATTTTCAAGAAAATCGGTTCAGCCGTTTCGGAGTCTATAGGTAACGGACACACACACACACACACACACACACACATAGACAAAGTTACATTTATAAATAAGTTTAGATCTTTAATTAAAACTATTCTTGATATAGAAAAGTTTCTATATACGTATCCCATGTATATTTGAATTAATATATATTGATTAATTACTTAGTTTCTGATCATATTAAGATTAGATAAGTGCACATTGGTATTAAAAGTGTTCAATACAATTATATTGTAGAACTTTGGAAAATGTTCTATTTGTAAACGAGTTATTAGGCGACATAGGTTTCTACCATGAGTGGTGTCTTCAGGCGATTTAAATGACTGATTGTACCGTTTACTCATTTTTAAGAACGCTCGCGTAACAGTGTTTTTTTTCTGTTTGTTTGTTTTTTGTTTTTGTTTTTTTTCGAAAACTCACGTAGCAGGCAATTTATTGATATAATATACATATTTGGCTCGGTAAAATATATAATATTATTTACATCGAGCTCTCCACCGGGATCAGTTTTAATATTGATAGAATTAATATTAATAGGAACTGGTTTTGAGGATTTTATCTATATACACATCCTTTTATATATATATATATATATATATATATATATATATATATATATATATATATATATATACGTGTTTATAAGAAAAACATAATTCACTGCAACACAAGAGCTGTAAATATGTCCTGACGATCCGGCGAGTGAAACCGCGGTCGGCTTTGGCTCACTTTTAGATTTAGTTCGTATCTTTGCTCTACTTTCGCATTGAGCTCTTTATTATTAAGGTTTTCGTCTTGTGTTTTTTTCTTTCGAACACGGCTTTTGCTTTTGTTTGTTTCTTTTTTTGATTCCCCGCTTCCCATTTGGTATTACCTTTTGGGATTGACGACTAAATTTACCGTTTTGTTAACTGTAGGACTTAATGATTTTAGTCATTATTAGTGATACTGTTTTCTTGGTACGTTTTACAATAATAATAATAATAATAATAATAATAATAATAATAATATATATATATATATATATATATATATATATATATAATTGTGATAACGGTTAGCGTCAAAGATGTGGCTTTTTCATTGGTTTTACTTGATAAAATGTATTTTGGCTGGCAGGTATTGATCGTAAACTGCTCAATACTGGGGTAGAGGTAGATTGTTGATAAGTACAAAGATTTTTCTCTTTAACTGAACAGATTCATGTCAACTTCGTGAACACCCATTTATGATGTTTTATCATGTCAGACCTTTTTGCCGTTTTTTTTTTTGTTTATATAGAACATGGTGTGAGTTTCCTAAGAGTGTTCTTTTTTGTGATTGGTTGATTTTTATTTTTATTTTGGTTTATGATTGGTTGAGTGTTTTTTTTATTTTTTTATTTCTATTGTGTAGCTATATGCAATATATACATTATCTATGATATAATATTATAATATATAATATATAATTTTTATATTATAATTACATATAATATATATGCTATACAACCAAAATGAAACATACTAATGATATAAATAGAATATTAAAATATTTAAAACTTACAAACATAAAAATATACATACAAATCCAGATATACAAATATTCAATCGCAATAATAAATATAAAATAATAAACAAAAACAAAATATACAAATAATATAAATACGAAAAATAAAAATATATACAAACACTCAATCATGACAAAGCAGAATATAGCACAACAACCACCAAACAAAAGAAAAACACACATTAACTCCACAAATACAAATATACACAAAACATCCAACAAGAATCCCAAAAATAAACCATGAAGCGACAAACATACCAACACGTTAAGAAAAAAAGGTCAAACTAATCAAAAGAGGTCAATACAATAAAACCGTCCCACCCCACATAAATAAACAGTCATTCATTCGGACACTAAAAACGAAACAAAAATGAAATAAAGACAAATGAAACCATTACACAATAAAAATTAAAACGAATTTTTTTTTAATCAACGGATCATAAATAAATACACACCCACAAAAATCACACCATGTTGCATATTAAAAAAAACTTGAACCTAACGGCAAATAGCCCTGACAAGTGAAAACATCATAACGGTAACCTCATCAAACTTCAAAGTCGGCATGAATATGCGGAGTTAAAAAGACAAAATCCTTGTACTTATATATATATATATATATATATATATATATATATATATATATATATATCCTTCAGTAATGAATTAGAGCACTCTAGCTACTGGCGTATGATACATTATACGCTAAAATCTGCCTCCTTCTACCGACGCCCATAGCTCAGAGGTAGATTCGCCGACTGAGGCCAATTCGATCGGGTTTCAATCCTGGGTTAAAAGCAATCGGATGTCTAACCATACTGATGAGCATTGCGGATGACTATATATATATATATATATTATAATCCGGATATAAGAGAAACCCGAATATAAGATAGATTTTCTAGAGTACCAAATTATAGACTGTGGTAATGTATATAAAATAGACCAAACCCGGATATAAGATAACTTTTATCCGGTACCGACAACTCTCTTATATCCGGGTTACATATATATGAGAGAGATAGGGACAATATTCTGCGTGTAAACAATGGTAAGTCATAATCGTCTTTGTACATATTTGTGTCATAATAATTGTTGGGGTCAATCTTCAGAGTAGTTTTTACAGACGTCACAGCGAGTTCTTAAGTAAGACTTTATATCTGTTAGAAAACGTGTTATAATAGATTGTCATCTGATGAAGGTTGGAGAGTAAAATGGACGAAAAGTTGGGAGCAACAAGAAGGATTGGGACAACATTCCACATAGAGGTAATGGCAGTTTTTAATCCCAGGGATTCTGAAATAAATTACCAAATCGGTAGAGACCCGATGTGATACGCCATTTGAGTAAATCGGACAAAAACTCCATAAAAAATTGGCTCAGATGTTAAAGCACCTGATTTTCCAAAAAAGATATATAGTTTCCAAAATAGAAATCAATTTTTTTTAATCATATCACCCCAAGCAAGGCGATAAAGCCACTGATGCGCAGGGGGCTACGTAAGGGTAAAAAGAATGGAAAAGAGAAAGCCAGAAACCACATCCTAAACAGGGAACAAGGGATGAGCCTCTTCACCTGTTCAATAGACGTGGGTGGAATGTAAACCGGGCAATTAGAAAGTTATTGAAATAAGTACTTCAATAATAATTAAGTGTAAAACCTTAATTAATGCCGGACCAAACTGCATAGTTCACTAATAAAACAAATAGCAGAATTTCCTATTATATCTAAGAGTGAAATTTCTCATCAGAAACTAGCGAAGGCTATAACAAAATATGTTAAATCTGCTTCGTGGAAGAATTGGAGTATGAAAAAAATTCTAGCGAAATTTTTGAAAGTTTAAAAAACACAAAAAAATAAAAAGTAACTCATAGATATAAAATACACTAAAATACCAGTTACTATATGTCTGAATCTTCCAAAAAACGTTTAGTAAAATCTTAAATTAATATCTTTTTGCTAGTAAATAAATAATGAATAATCCGACACAGAACACAAAGCCAAAAACCTTTTTATAATGTCAACTGAAAACTGACATTTGCATATTTACCTGAAACACATAAAAAAGACAGGAAATATATTTAAAATGTCTTAAAACACACTTAAAATTGATTCATTGAACAAACTTCTATATATGTAATATTGCTGTCGGAACATATATATATATATATATATATATATATATATATATATATCTGTAAATTCAGATAAAATTTAGAGGGGTTATAGCCATTTTCAACATGTCCTTTTCAACATGTCATTTTAAGGCATGCATTTTTTGACCTCTTATAAACAGAATGAGGAAGAATTCTAAGCCCAGAGGTTAGCTTAGGTAAAGGAAAGGATTGGGGTGTATTGGTTTGCATTGGGTTAGGCTTAAAAAGAATTTTTGTGTCATCACATTTTCCTTAATGTCCCTGATTATTATTTTTAATAAATGTCTTTAATAGCACTTTGATCAGACAGGTGACATGTAAGACGTCTGTCAAGGTGGTGGTAGTGTGTCTGATATAGGAAACACGGTCTTGTACTGGGCATTGAAATTCATACATTATATTGGTCATCGCTAGTTTAGATTTGATGGGGTTATTGCGCTCCGTGGCATAAACATTTGTGGTCCTTCTTTTCCTGTAGTATATTATAAACTTTACAGCTGAAATATGATGATTAATAAATTTTCGAATTCCTGTTTGAATTATTTGTGTATCTGATTGCGGTAAAATATGCTATTGCTCTGTTGTGGTGTATGTTTTTATAAGAATAATCTTATTTGTTTGAGTTCGCTTAAAAATATTTGAGGAGAAAAGAAATTTTGGTGTTCTCTATTTAAGAAGTTGGTTATGATATATATATATATATATATATATATATATATATATATATATGAAAGTTTTGTAATTTGCTTGAAGCATTGTGCATATAAGGTGTATGGGTAGGTATGCTTGAGTGATAGTGTTTCTTTTGATACTTGACCAGAATCGATCAGCATCTGATCTTTAAAGGCATGGTCCAAAAGCAGACAACTTCAAACCAAATTCTCCTGAAGATGAGATTCTCATCACGAAATATTAATGAATAACAAATATGTAATATCCAACACCTTCTTTGCCTTCCTTTATTATACTAAACGCATTGTTATGGCCATCAAGTACCTACCCATATGCCATATATATATATATATATATATATATATATATATATAGTCATCCGCAGACAGATCTGTTTCGCTGTATCACAGCTCATCAGTACGGTTAGACAACCGATTGCTTTTTAACTCAGGATTGAAACCCGACCGAATTAGCGTCAGTCGGCGATTCTACGCCTGAGCTATTGGCGATCGGTAGGAGGCGATATATATATATATATATATATATATATATATATATATATATATATATATATATATATATTCGGATGTGCGTTGTGGTGCAAGGAACTAGAAATCAAAGAACTGAGTTCAAATTTCCCTTGAATTCCTTGCATTCATTTGCGTGCAAATTGCAGGAAAAGTATTAATCTGTCTCTTCTTCCTCCAGCTATGGGCTAAATAGCGAGACAGATTGGTTTCTCTAGACTTGGTTGTCAACCAGTCTACTGTAGGAAGGAATGGCAAACTACTTCGCGTAAATCTTCTGCCTAGGCAGTCAAGAATCAAAAGAAACACTATCAACCAAGATTGTGTCATGTATGGCATTTAACTGTATATTTCATTCATCTAATTTGCATTTCGGTTTATTTTATTCTTATTTTTTCCATTCACATTCTCTTTTTCCTACTTTTCTTTCTATCTTTCTCTCTCTCTCTCTCTCTCTTTCTCTTTCTCTCTCTCTCACACACACACTTTTAGAAATTCCTTCTTACTTTCTCTTGTGATGTAGATTTCTTAGTCAGAAAGTGCAACTGTTTGCCGTTCACAAGTGCTGATGATGTGTTTCCATCTTGATTCTCGATCTTAACTCGAAAGAAGCAAAATAATAGAAATTAAATCTCCTTAATTATCCATACATTCGTAATTTTGTACAAAGAAAACCTGCCCTAGCTGTTTGTCTTGTGTGTTCAATAAAACAGGTGTTATAAGATATTTCTTGAGAAAATCTACAATTAATAAAATGTTACATGTAAACGAACGTGTCTTCTTGTGGATGAGGTTATGTGCTCATTGTAAAAGACTGTTAAAAAAATATAATCACGTGGTTTATTTTTGCGCTGTGTATTTGTCGACAATTGCTTTTGTCTTACAGTGGAATGAAGCAGAAATTCTGTAAATATGAACGCAATGCAACGAATTTAAACGACATAAAGCAAAATGCAGATCCTGAGAAAAATTCTAAAAGAAGTGAATCTCAAATTTCGACTTCAAGACGTTTAGGATTTCATTCTTTTTTTGGCGTTGGTTTTGATTTTGACAGCGGAGTGTGAAGAAGATTGTCAGTCGGATTAGTATATGGAGGCTAGTAAAATTTTAAAAAAAAGCATTTATTATTCAATTCTTAATTTAAAGTAGAAGATTCTACAATGGCGATGGACTGAGTTCATATATAACTGGAGCAGTTCAGCTTCCACAATGTCCTAGTGAATCTCGAATCTTTAGTAAAAACAATGAAATGCTTTTTTTCAATATGGAAGACCGGATATACAAAAATAAAATGGTTTTAATTTAAAATTCTGAGGATTAAACACTTATGATATAATCTATATTTTTTTAAGTTCTCCGTAAATTCAAGATTCTCTTCCGAGTGTTCAAAGAATTAGGGTTGAAGATAAACTTTTCCCCAAATAATACTAGGATATGGAATTGGAATGAAATCTCCAAACCTTAAACTTGCAGTTTATCCTTAAAAATGTGGAGGGCATGCACAATTAGAGACTTTTTCCTCTTAATGAGGGAAACAAATCTAAGGATCCGGAAAATTGTGTGAGAAACGAAAGATGATTAACAGACAGTCACTCACAACTCGAATTTAGAAAATACTCAACATTTCGCATAGCTGGGTATCTGGATTTGTATTACCAAATTTAGAATAAGAAATAAAGAAATTGAACAGAAAATACGCTGCGCTTGGGGTAAGATTTCTCTAATGACGCTATCTGCTACGTAACGAAAACTGTAAGCTAACCTTGCACTTAAATAGACTCTTAGGGCCGAAACTTTCAAATGGACGTCATTCATGTCGTTAAAATTGTTGGGAAATATCAAAATTGACAACAGATTTCTCAGACCAATGATTAAAAAAATGGCATCTAATGAATGAAGCTTGTTTAATTTCGCCAGGATCATGCTTCTTTGGCGCTACATAATCACAAACAAAGAACTGTACCAAATAACAGAAGACAATCTTCTTGAAAACTTTGATTAGCAGCAAAAACTAAAATGAATAGCACAAGTATCTCGAAGGGCAGATAATAGAATAATGAAGATATTGATATTCTACAGTACATAAAGTACTGTAGAATATCAATATCTTCATTATTGGGCGTTGTAGCGCAGTGGATATCGGCTGGGAACGAAAAATCGGGGAGCCGAGTTCAAATTCCAGTTGAATTCATTGCATTCACTTACGCGGAAATACCCTTGGGAAAGGTATTAATCCGTCTCTTCCTTCCAGCTATGGGTTAAATAACAGGGCAAATTGGGTTCTGTAGCATTGGCTGGCAACCAGTCTACTGCAGAAAGCAATGGCAACCTACTGTGGGATAATATTCTGCCCAGTCAGTCATGTCTCTTTCGAGACATGATCGCCCAAGCGTGCTTCATGTATGGCACTTAAGTGACTGACAGTACTTTAAACAAAAGTTTGGCATAGAAACTTTTATGTTAATGAAAGAGCAATAACAATAACTAAGCTTGAGATTTCAATTTCTAGAAAAATTGTTTTAATAGAAAGATTTTATTAAGGAAGAATTCAAAAATGGTATTTTTATTGGCGTTGCTTGTAAAGGAACTCCTCTTTATTCCGAAATCTTTAAGGCTGCGCTTTTTCTTTTTAATTATTGAGAAGTGAAACGAGTCTGTTTAATCGACTTCATGAAGACATGCGTCACACTACAAAGATCCTTTGTAGAACTGATTTTTATACTTTGAACATCACAGAAAAATATAAAAAATAACATATCTACATTTTTTACTATAAGGCCGTTTGCCAGTATGCATTAGCTTTTCAAGCTAGTTTTATATATGGCCCTGAACGCCATATTCCACCTCGGTTACGTTACTAAATTAATTCTTATAAATGAAAACATTCTTTGGCATGCAAATTGTGATTTTACTAATTAGATAATCAACGTTTCAGATAATGAATAACACTAAGAATTGTTATGGAAATATTAGGTTGTCCCAAAAGTTCGTAAACACTTGCAAAAAATTGAAATTTTACTCGCAAAAACAACAAAAATTATTGCTAACAAAACATTATTTTCCAAAACTTTCTGCCATCGTTCTGCAAGCTTTTAGATCTGGTCAAAGTATCATTCAGCTGGCTTCGAAACAAAGAATTCTTGACACGCTTCCTCGACTTCATGAAACGAGTCGAATCGGCGGCCCTTCAGAAAGTGACTGATGGAGCACAGTCAGGACTGTAGGCTGAATAAGGCAATACCTCAACGCCGTCCAGCTCTTCAAATTTGTCTTTGGTCTTCCTGGCGGTGTGTGGCTTGCCATTGTCCTGCTGCACCAAAGCGCACTTTCGGTTGATCAGAGCCGGGTACTTTTGGTTCAGCTTTTCGTAGACCCGCTCAAGATTCGGCACTGATGGCACGACCATTCGGAACCAACTCAAAATGCACAATTCCTTCAAAGTTCCACCAAACGCACAACATGACTTTCTTGCCGAATCGATCTTGTCTTCAATTTTTCGCAAGTGTTTACGAACTTTTGGGACAACCTAATAATGAAGTTATGAATCAACAATTACAAGTCGGATAACATGGTGCCTACCAACCAACAAGCTACAAATAAAGTTGTTTTTGTAGAGCAAATCAGAAAGTCATTATAAAAACCGAGCACTTTAAAGGATATCACTGGATTCAACAGAAGCACAGGTTGCAACATGAACATTCCGCCTGTTAAATCTCTTTTCTGCATAGTTTGAAAACCGCTCGAAGTGTCATTCGTGGTTAGCAAGTCGTTATTTGGACACTACCTGTTCACTTGTTTTCATAAGATAAAAAGCGTTTCAAATTATTGGGGTTTATGCTCCCAGTGACCATATAGAGAGCGAAGCTTTTCTTCATGGGATTGATTGGTTTCTGATATCGTCGAAACAGGTAGTTCTAGTGGGTAATTGGAACGGTCCAGATTTAAACCGCAGGGAACTAAGAAGAGAACTCTCATTACTTGTGATGTAAGAAATCATTCTTGAGTTCCGAAATGAACATCCGAAGCGGTTAGTTAATAAAGTCAACGACGAGCACTCGGTTTATCCAAGTTTTTGTTAATTTTTACAGGCCATAATCTTGATCATTTGCCGTCGATTACATCAGACGACTGAACCTAAATAGACCAGAGGCGCAAAAGACACTAGAATCAGGAACAGAGGGTGCTGTCAAATGAGGAAATTGTGATAACGTAGCTATAGCTAAGGCGAAGCTGGCCTTCTGACTTAACAAGAAGGACTACGCTCAAGTAGATTAATGTCTGACGAAACAATGAATATTAGCGTAGAATCGCGTACAGAAGAATTGTGCAGTGCCTCCCTGTATATATGCATATGTTTTGTGTCATATCGCTGGATAGGAAAAACCAGACAACAGACGAAAGTATATACGGTGAGTTTCATGACTATTTCCAGAAGATTTTCACCAAGGAGCCTGATCGGATTTCGATTCAGTTCAACCACTATGTGACCAACTTTCCGCGCCGCAAACCGACTGAAGCAGCTGGTTGCGAGGGTCACATAATAGAGGGGGAAATCGGGAAATCGTTGAAAATGGTTGGGAAGAATAAAACGCCCGGCATTGATGGTCTACACTAGGAAGTATACTTTAGGCTATCGTCCATTTTTGTCGACTTGCTAGAATTCTCTTCAATCAGCGGATGGAACAAAGGTTTATTTCCCAACGTTTCACTAGATGTGTGGTGAACCTTTACTCAAGAGCAAACATAGAGGGAATGAGATTAGTAAATTTTTGCCCTTAACGATGCTAAACGCATAAAGATTTTCGCTAAACCGTTTTCAGGTTGTGTTCGATCTTCTCATATTTCCCTGAACAGACTTGCACTGTTAAGGATCGGATGATTCAAGATAACATTCATTTGCTGCGCACGATCAAGAAAAAGTCGGCAGAGAAGCTGCGCTGATCAACTTAGATCATTTCAAGGTCTTTGATAGGATGATCACTTCTTGGAGATGTCATGTCTGCGGCTCGTTTCAAGCCGTACTTTCGCTTCTGAATTCGCTTCGTATGCGAGCCCAATTGCTGTGATATAAGTGAATAAAGTAAGATCGAAGTCTTTCATCTTAAGGAGATCCCTTGCCTAGGCTATCCCTTCTTGCCCCTGTGCTTACACTGGAGCCTTTTCTGTGCAGGTTGAGGGGGTATCCGGTTCTTAGCAGAATTATGTTACGTGCTATCTCCATCCGCCCATAGTGACCCGATGAGAAACTTTACGATTGCATTTCCTTGATCTGATGAGTACATAGGCTGACGAAAATGGCAACTTCAGGGAGGGGGGTGCTAAAAAGCTTTCCCGTCATTAAGAAGTGGGCACTCGGTTGAGGCCGAGATTCGCCGTTTGCGTCGAAATGATTACTCTTTCTAGAGTGAATGCCTATATACACTGAATTTCTGTTCTCGGATACAGACTGTCCTTTCTGATATACTTCTGTAGTCACATGGTTTCATCGAGGATCTCGGTCTGAAAAGGGGGGTAGTTTCCCTAAATACGGCTTTGGAGACCCGGGTTCAGATGACCCACTAATGATGAGGCATCATTAACCTGGCTGTTGATTCGCAATGCGCTCTGGGTTGGCAAAAGGTCTTTTGCAGCGGGTCTGGTTGGTTTGCCTGAATGTATCAGAAGCGGTGAAATAGGAGGAGTCTATTGAGCACACTTTCTTTCACTGCCAGGTCGTACGTCCGCTGTGTGAGCTTATTGAAGGGTACATGGTTCGAATCATCATCATTTATCCATCACACCAAATGGTGCATAGGGCAGCAACTTTTTTGTTGCTGTTTCTGTAACAAACTGTTTTTTACGGGGCAGGATTGTTAGCCCTGCACCCAACCCCCAAATCTGGAGGACCGGTGGACCATTCTTGGTCCTTACGTTTACAGCACCTCGTATTCCCAAATGGTCTATTTAAGTACTGACCAGGCTCGATGTTACTTATCTACGGTGATTGGACGGAAACTAGTGCATTCAACACGATATAGCCGTAGACATATGGTTCGAATGTTGCGTGGAAAATTCTTTTTTCTAGATACCAGTTCCATTTATATCAGCGTAAGCTTGCTATTGAATAGGTTGTGCACTATGTGTTTCTGAATAGACGTGATGTGAATGGTGGTATGGACGCTGAAGGTTAAGATCTGGGGATGGGGAAAGGAGAAACTTTCTTCTGATTACTTTGCTGAAAGTTAAATGCACAAATGGAGCGAGTGAGTGGTGCTAACTTTGAGTGGCATCTCGAGCTCACTGGTTGAAGGACTTGCTCTTCCGAGAAAAAACATCCTTTTTGTTCTCCCTGAAAATTGGTTAACTTAGCCAGAGAGTGAACAGTCACTGGACACTTTTCTTTTTTGAGTCCCCATATTTTCAGTTTTCATTCCTCCGTCACATTCCCTTTTACGTGACAAATTGTATAGTTCTCTCAAGCATTGGCAAAATATCGTTTTCTGGTTATTCTTTTTTTATTTTCTTGTTTCTGTACGTTAACACTGAGTTTTTCGTGCAGTTAACTTGCTTTTCTGCTGTGTTTAGACGTTAGGAAGACACCATAGTAACGTTTTTGTTTATTTGTATATTTGTTTATTCATGCACTAGCAGTATAGCCCGGCGTTGCTCGGGTGTAATGAAAGATTTAAAATTAATCCATGGTCATGGAGCTCAGACTCAGCCTAAAGAATATTTGTTCGAAGTTTGATGGGAATCGGATCAAAATTGTGGATTTGTATAATGGACATATAGACAGATAAACAGACACACACACACAAACATCTTGCCTTATATATATATATATATATATATATATATATATATATATTATCGATTTTTTGCACTATTGTAAGGACTGCAACCTTGAAACTTCTAAATAACGTTTTTTATGTCTTTGTCTATGATTGTATCAATTTTGATTAAAATCGGACCACTCCTTCTATAACCCGATTTTTTTTATTATCGATTTTCGATATTTATCAGGGGTACCTCGACACAAAACCTAGCTACGAGCACTCGCAGACGCTTATAGTACAACTATGTAAATTTTCAAACAAATCGGTTCAGCCGTTTCGGGGTCTATAGGTAACGGACACACACACAAACACACACACACACACAGAGACAAAGCTTAATTTATAAATAAGTTTAGATAGATATATTGAGGTTATTATATCGTGTAAATAAAATCTTGTTTTTCATCCCTTTCTCCAAATACTTGTAAAAATTGGGGTGTTAGTTTAGTTATTCGTGGAGAGAGTGCGTTGTTTTGGTGATGGTGGCAGGTACGTATTCATACATAAATGTGGTATTATGATGAAAAAACTATGTGTGTTGTGGTGCAGTGGATATTGGCTCCGAACGTGAAATCGGGTAGCCGAGTTCGAATTACTGTTGAATTCCTTGCATTCAGTAATGTGCAAATGCCCTTGGGAAAGGTATTATTCCGGCTCTTCCCTCCAGTTATGGGCTAAATAACAGGACAGATTGAGTTCCCTAGCCTGGGTTATCAACCAGTCTACAGCAAAAGGCAATGGCAACTTACTGCGGGATAATTTTCTTCCCACTCAGTCATGTGTCGAAAGAGACATGATCGCCCAAGAGTGTATCACGGATGGCAATTAACTGACTGATAATTCGGTAAGTGAATGTGAATAGTTGATTTAAATTTAAGAACAATGATGACCAGCTTTTCAAGGTCACCATTTTCAAACTTGTGCCAAATTTTACGTATTTATACATAAATAAATATTGCGTTGTCTACCACGACACTGGGTAGACTTATCTTTAAATAATTACTGACCAGTTCGTTTTACTTGGATTACGTGCACTACAAGAAATTATTTGTATATTTTTACAAAGGACGTTTTTGACGCCATATTGTATTAAGGTAATTTAATTTCTTTTTTCTTCTGTTCGCTTATTTGATTTTTATTCCAATTTACTTTTTGTTAATTTTTCTTCTCGGTCTTTTTCACGTTTTTGAGTCGGCTTTGATTGATACATTTATTTTTGTTTTATTTTCTGATTTAAAGTCTTACCAGTTGAGTGTTTTTGTTTTCTTGCATCTTGTTTAATTTAATTTTCATTTTAATTGATCCAATATAAAGAGAAAAAACAACTTTTAGCAAAAAGTTTTCTGTAAATTTTTCTCATTTGAAACAGTTTATTCGTTTTTCTTTTCAGTTTTCTATTGTCGGTTCTCAGACGATTTTTATTTTATTTTATTTTATTTTATTTATTTATTTATTTTGTTTTTTGTGGCATACTTTCTTTTGTATTTCATTTGTGCTCGGGAAAAAGTTTATTTTTCATAATTTTATAATTTTTAAATTGTGTCTTTTTTGTTTAACCTTTTTAAGTTTCTTTCAGCAAATTCATCTTTTTTGTTTTTTCGTACTTAATCGGTTTTACCTTTCATTGTAGATATTTTCTGTATTGTCATTTTTCTTCACCTTCTTTTAGTTATTGCTGACTTTTCATATCTTCTATTCTTTAGAAGAAAATTATTATTATTATTATGTCATTTTTCATCATATTTCGATTTCTGCTTTGGTCTCACTACCAACCAAGTCTGCGGGGAGACCTAAGGCAGGTCGTGGCGTGTTGTTATGGCTCCATTTCATGTTTTCCTATCTTCCCTATCATCCCTAATATTACATAAATAAAGTTTTCCTTAGTGTGTGAGCTGTACTTAATAAGACAATTTTTTTGTATATCTCTTAAGCTGGGGTTTCCAGGGATTCTTTCAATGTGTTGTTTTGTTCCATTTTTTATCATTCCAAGTGCACCTACTATCACTGGCACAACTCTTGTTTTCAATTTCCACATTTTTTTCTATTTCAATTTCCAAGTCTTTATATTTTGACAGTCTTTCAAATTCCTTGATTGCTATGTTACAATCCGCTGGACAAGCCATATCAATTAATAGACAGGTTTTTTCTTCTGGTTTTTAACAATGATGTCTGACCTGTTTGCTTCAATTTTTCTGTCTGTGTAGATGGTGTAATCCCATAGAATGGTTACATCTTTTATTTCTGTAACCGGTGCTGGGTGATGTTCATATCAGTGTTTGTTTACACATTTTCCATAGTGTTTGCACATTGTCCAATGTAACTATTACCCAACTCTATCGTGGCGACTCCTACACTCACTTGGGGCAAGCACAGAACAGCCTGAGATTAGGTGGTCTATTGTTTCTTGGTGTTTATCACAAAACCTGCATTTTGGATCCATATTATTATGCATAATATTTGCCTGAAAGTTTCTAGTGAAAAGACTTTGGTCTTGTGCTGCAAGAATAAAGCCTTCAGTTTCAGACTTTAATCCAGATGCACGTAACCATCGATGAGTATTAACTTTGTCAACATTGGATTTATTGGCACGTTCTGGACATTGGCCATGCAGAGGTTTGTCTTGCCAGCGCTGTTTCATCTGTTCAAGAGCTTTATCTTTGGCTTTCATTTTCATATTTTTTGACGCAATAGTTGGTTCTTGGCTTCTGTTTTGCTTTTATACAGAATCTACTAACTGTAAATCTTGTTTGTATTTACTGCGTTCTTTTATTATTGAATATTTTTTCTTTCTTTCTTCATGTTGCCTTACTAATTGTATCATCCAATCCTTTGTTGTTTCTATGTATGTTAGTAAGCCAATAGTTGTTGTCTTGTATGACAATTCCAGCTGAATAAGACCTCTTCCACCTTCTTTACGGGGTATGTATAGACGGTCTACATCAGACTTTTTATGATGCATCTTATGCTTAGAAAGAAGCTTTCTTGTTTTAGAATCCATTCGCCTGATGTCGTTTAGAGTCCAGTTTAAGATGTTGAGGCTATATTGGACAACTGGGATTGCAAGGCTATTAATGGCCATAACTCTGTTCTGAGAATTCAATTCAGTTTTTAATATCATTCGTAGCCTTCTATAGTACTCTTTACGCACTATTTCTTTCATTTTTTATGGTGAATGTTTTCACTCTCATTTACACCTAGGTATTTATAAGCTTCTTCTAATGGAGACAAAGAATCACCTTGAAATATACCTCTTTTGATGTTTATTTCATCAGACTTATAGGTTCCATGAATATGATTAAGGTAAAGGGTTGTTTTCCATATTGACATGCACTGTTTGATGAAATTGATGATGAAGGGTGATATCTTGTATATATTTAAAGTCTTTAAAATCCAGGAATGTGGCACACTATTGAATGCCTTACGATAATCTATCCAGGCAGTACTAAGATTTTTCTTTGTACTGTAGCAGTTTTCCAGGACCATTTTGTTAATAAGCAATTGGTTTTTACATCCATAACAGCCACGTTTGCACCCTTTTTATTCAAGCGGTATCATGTCATTTCTTTCTAAGAATAAATATGTCTGTTTTGTTAAAATAGATGTTAATAGTTTATATGTTGTCGGAAGACATGTAATTGGTCTGTAGTTTTTAGGGTTGTTTGTGTCACCATTCTTGGGTAGAAGAAATGTAATTCCTTTGGTCATCCATGCAGGAATTTTAGTGGGATCGTCAACCATTTCTTGAAGTTCTTTGGCTAGTTTTTTTATGTGCTGTATTTAAATAATATAGCCAACAGTTAGGAATTTTATCTATACCTGGGAATTTCCAATTGTGTGCTTTTTTTAGTGCAAATTTAACATCCTCTTCTGTAATTCCAGCCCATGTCTGTTCTGATTTATTTTTCATTCGTTTTATCTCTTGTGCAATCCAATCTACTTCCTTGCTATGTTCTTTCGGGCAAGCCCATATCTTTTCCCAGAACTGTGTAACTTCTTCCATTCTTGGGGGGACTGTCGCTTCAATTCTTTTTTTACCTATTTCCCTGTAAAATCTCTTTGCATCGGTTTGAAAAATCTTGTTTTGTCTGTAAAATCTTGATCTTTTCTCATAGCGTCTTATTCTTTGAGCCTTCAGTTGTATTTTTGCTTTATTTTTTCCTTAGTTGATAGGACTTCATTTTCATTTCTAATGTTGTATTTTCTTTCGACTCTTCTGCTTTTCCTAGTTCTTACATTTATTCCTCTACTCAGTTCATCCAGTTCTGATAGTTCACTTCTAAATTGTTCAATTTCTTTTTCTATTTTTCTTTTCCAAGGTGGATATTCATGTCTGCGAGACTGCCTTGTTTTTAATTTGATGTTCAATTTTTTTGTTGCTGCTGTTGCTGATGCATATATTGCTTCATTGAGATTTGTATGAGTGTCTTCATCCAAGATTAGTTTGAGTGCTGCATTGTAGAGTTTAATAGTTCGGAGGTTATGCTTTATTGGTTGTAATTTTGGGAGCTGTTCTCGTTCCTCCATTGCAATATTTTGTATTTAACTTATATTATTATTATTATTATTATTATTATTATTATGTTTTAAAATATCTTATGTTTTGCGTTTTGTTTGCGTTTTCTCCCTCCGCTTCTCCTTCCCTTCTCCTTCCCTTGTTATATTTTGACAAGGAAAAATATTTAGAAATACTTTCTGCTTCAGCTCGTAGAAAATGGCCGACAAAAGTTGATCTGTAAGAAGAGACCTTTTCGGGTTTGCTTCTAACGCAGACCCACCCGATAAAAAAGAAACAAAAAAAAACGAGTGAAATCATTCTTCAAAAATGATCAAAATAAAGAAACGAGTACCTCTGCTACATATATAGTAAATTTACCGGATGCACAAGACAAGAAGACAGTTGCGGAGTATCCGTCATGCTGGAAGTCCGCACGGGTTTTAACCTCGTGGAATTTTTAGATGGGGCCAAAAGATAAAACCATCTCTTGAAAGAAGAAATGCTTTTAGAAAACCTCCCGAGATTTACATAGGTACAAAAAATATGAATGGTGTCGGTCTTGGCGGTGGACAAGCATCCGCGCAAATTTTGTCACTCCACGAAAGACATAGTGATTTTACTGATGTCCCTGGGATCAAACCCCAAAATGTCATAAAAGGGACTATTTTTTTTCATGCGAGACATACTGCCGCCCACTGCTTAGGATAGTCTAGAAATAGCTAGAATTGATAAAAAATAAATTGATATATATATATGTGTCCCAAAATATAAGGGTTGGCTAAGTACTATATAGCCATATATGATGTTCCTTCTACGAGGGAACATAGTTACCTTTTGTAATCGGTGTGTCCAACTCCGACAACTTTCAGCTTTGCGATAATGCTCGATCAGTTGGATTTCGTCTCCGTCCCCAAAAGTTTGAACTTTTGTTTTCGGAAAATGGCGGTAATCGTGACTGGCAGAAAACACACTTGTTGGAAGTGTGGTGAGACAGGTCACCTTGCCTCTTCCTGTCCAGAAAAGAAATCTCTCAGTTCCCGATCACAAGTAACCACTGGTCTTTACTGTTATTTCCACATCGCTTGTGGTGAGCCTACTAACAGCTCAGACCGGTGGTGTAAAACTACCGTTTGAGGCTAGCCCCACATTACCCCAAGATCAGCACCTTCTGCTAGTGCAAGCAAAGATAAGGAAGAAGGAGAGTGGAAAATTGTTGGTAGGAGCAGTCAAACAGCGGGACTTCAGTACATTGAAACCCCCCCCTGGATATAGGTACCTATAGTCCCACTCTCTCGACCAGCTCTACGGTCGATACCCTAGCGTCATATGCCAAAATTGTAAGTAAAATTAAAATAAATGAACCAAGCTGGCAAAAATTAAGAATTTAAGGAGTCTAGAAAAGGATGATGGAAACGAAAAGGAAATTAATACTGAGCATCAGGAAGAGACAGCTGAAGTTCCTGGGACATGAAATGAGGAAGGAGCCTTTGACAGGCCAGATAGAGGGAAAAAGAGACAGGGGAAAGGAACGGATAACATATTTGAAGTACCTAATCAGGTGGATGATGGAACGAGGATTGCATGGTGGAACAAGAGAAAGTGTGTTAAAAACCACCAGGGCTAGAGAGACCTGGAAATCCATGATTGCCTACGTCCTGAAGAGACAGGGCACATAGAAGAAGTAGAAAAAAGGCTTTATATTTAAAACGGGGGAAGAAAACAAAGCCAGTAGCTCATTTTCCAAAAAAATCAGCTCATTTTCCAAAAAGAATTATGGCCCCTCCTCCTATGACTAGATTATTGAACCTAACCCCTTTAAAAAAATGACAACAGTTTTCCCAAAACAATGTCCTCTTCTAAATGAACACCTTTCCCCACTCCCAATCCATCTCCTTCTTATACACCCATAAACTTATCACCCCAAAATTATGCACTCTTCTAAATGCATACCTTTCTTCACTCCCAATCCATCTCCCTCTCATACACCCATAAACTTATCCCCCCAAAATAATATCCTCTTCTAAATACACACCTTTCTTCACTCCCAATCCATCTCCCTCTCATACACCCATAAACTTATCCCCCCCCCCCAAAAAATAAGATAAGACAGAGAAGTCCCCCCCCATAAATAAACAAAATCTGAAAAGAAATCTAAATCAATTTTTAACGCTGGTGAGGACGTTTGTAAAGTGTCTACAGAACAGTCGGAGAATTAAACACAATTAAAGAAACTTAAATATTTAAAGGCCTTGCTCAGCTTTCGAGAATTGAACGGGAAAGACATTGAAAATCCAAGGAACTTTCCTAACGCTATGAAGTTACTAACCGTTGTGAGATCCAGTTTAGGCTTTCCAAAATGTGTGGGAAATGTTACAAGGATGTTACAAGAAGCTAATGATAGCTTTCCCACGGTTTTCACGGTTTTACCTTTGGCATATTTCAAGGACGAAAATTCCAAGAAACACAATCATTTTTGGTCAGTAAGCATTGCAGTTTCTCTTCACCCCTCTTTTTATAGAGCATTAAAAATAACATTC
The DNA here is from genome assembly GCA_037127315.1 of Ascarosepion bandense. Classification (NCBI taxonomy): domain Eukaryota; kingdom Metazoa; phylum Mollusca; class Cephalopoda; order Sepiida; family Sepiidae; genus Ascarosepion; species Ascarosepion bandense. The sequence goes on from JBBBDQ010001935.1 coordinate 747,356, forward strand.
CCCTGAGATGTTGGCGGCATGTCTCTTGATAGCTCCATCAAGACAAATATGGACACTGGCTTGATGGGACAGGCCATGAGTGTCCTCTCCCCAGCCATGTACAGTACAGAAAGCTCACATTAAAGGGTTTGTTAATATCTCTCTGGTTAGCTAGCATGAAAGCCCGAGGCCTGAGGTCGGAGTTTTGATGGACGCTAGATAAGAGATTCTTGGCTGGTGAGCAAGTCTTTAGATTGTGGCGTGTGATCTTTTGTTCACAGACCCGGCTGTTTGGCTTTGCTTGCCATATCTAATTTAAACTTATTTATAAATGGAACTTTGTCTGTGTGTGTGTCTGTGTGTGTGTGTCCGTTACCTTATAGACCTCGAAACGGCTGAACCGATTTTCTTTAAAATGTACACAGTTGTACTATAAGCGTCTGCGAGTGTTCTTAGCTAGGTTTTGTGTCAAGGTACCCCTGATAAATGTCGAAAATCAATAATAAAAAAAATCGGTTTGTAGAAGGAGTGGTCCGATTTTAATCAAATTTGATACACTCATAGACAAAGACATAAGAAACGATATTCAGAAGTTTCAATGTGCAGTTTTGACAATAGTGCAGAAAATTGATAATATATATATATATATATATATATATATATATATATAAGGCAAGATGTTTTTGTGTGTGTCTGTTTATCTGTCTGTATGTCCTTTATACAAATACAAATTTTATCCGATTCTCACCAAACTTCACACAAATATTCTTTAGGCTGAGTCTGAGCTCTAGGACCATGGAATAGTTTTAAATCTTTCATTACATCCGAGCAACGCCGGGCTATACTACTAGTTTTATTATAAAGGACAAGGCTCACCGTTTCATTGGGGCTTATGCACTTAATGACCATGTTGAGTGGACAGATTTTTTTTTGGAAGATTGGGATAGTTTTAGCGGGGCAATGGAATGCCATCATAGACCCCGGCATAAATCGTATAGAGTCAAATTCTGGTACTAAGAACCGGAACATGAAACCATTTCGGGAGTGTATCGATCAGTTTGATTTTGTAAATAAGTATCGTAATGAGCACCCTCGAGACGTAGTAGGGACTTAGGAGTTTTTAGGCTACGGTAGTGCGTTTGTCCTACTTCGACCGAATAAATGAGGGGTCTCTATGTGTTCAGGTTTTCATTATACAGTTTACACTGATAATAGACTCATCTAGGTTCCAGTAAATTTAAATAAGGCTAGAATAGTTGGCTCATCGAGATTGAACGCATCATTATTTGGTAAGTGAAATTTCTGGGACCAACTGCTACTAATGCTACAGCGGAAGCTGACGGAAATTTTGACGGGGAAATAAGCAGTGAGATAAATTAAAATTGAAAATTAAGTTGGTTGCTGCTGATTATTGTTGCCGACTCAATAGCAGCACAAACGGCATCTGAGGAAAACGTTGATAGAGCCATTAAATCCGGTGTTGTTAGGACCATAGTCTTAGCTTAGGACCTTGTTTCCAAAATAGATCAAGTGCTGGTAGTTAGGGCTAGGTTAAAATGAATGTCATCCGCGAAGACGAATATGGCCGTTGAATTTCTTGCGGAGACAGTCAACAAAGTGTCTTATCGACATGCTGCGTACCTCACGTTCCGGATATGAACCGTGACTATACAATGTCGGTATATGTGAGGGCTAGGTTACAATGGATGTTTTCCGCGAAGACGAATATGGCCGATGAATTTCTTGCAGAGACAGTCAACAAAGTGTCTTATCGACATGCTGCGTACCTCACGTTGCCGGATAGATGAACCGTGACTATACAATGTCGGTATATGTGAGGGCTAGGTTACAATGGATGTTTTCCGCGAAGACGAATATGGCCGATGAATTTCTTGCAGAGACAGTCAACAAAGTGTCTTATCGACATCCTGCGTACCTCACGTTGCCGGATAGATGAACCGTGACTATACAATGTCGGTATATGTGAGGGCTAGGTTACAATGAATGTTTTCCGCGAAGACGAATATGGCCGATGAATTTCTTGCAGAGACAGTCAACAAAGTGTCTTATCGACATGCTGCGTACCTCACGTTGCCGGATAGATGAACCGTGACTATACAATGTCGGTATATGTGAGGGCTAGGTTACAATGAATGTTTTCCGCGAAGACGAATATGGCCGTTGAATTTCTTGCGGAGACAGTCAACAAAGTGTCTTATCGACATGCTGCGTACCTCACGTTGCCGGATAGATGAACCGTGACTATACAATGTCGGTATATGTGAGGGCTAGGTTACAATGGATGTTTTCCGCGAAGACGAATATGGCCGATGAATTTCTTGCAGAGACAGTCAACAAAGTGTCTTATCGACATCCTGCGTACCTCACGTTGCCGGATAGATGAACCGTGACTATACAATGTCGGTATATGTGAGGGCTAGGTTACAATGAATGTTTTCCGCGAAGACGAATATGGCCGATGAATTTCTTGCAGAGACAGTCAACAAAGTGTCTCATCGATATGCTGTGTACCTCACGTTGCCGGATAGATGAACCGTGACTATACAACGTGGGTATATGAGAGGGTTTTCGTGACTACTTTCAGGAGCAATTCACCAGAGAACCTATTCTGAGCACTGCTCGTTTTGACGTACATTTGGCCGACATTCCCCGTCTCGAGTCGCAGTAAGTAGATGGTTGCGGAATGAAAGTTGGTAGGCTGGCATGTCTTCCAGTTTAGATAGTCTAACCAACGAACTGTACTTGAGGCAGTCTCCCATCATTGTCTCTCTGCTAGATTTTATTTTCAACAACTAGATGAAGCAGGAGTCTTTACCTCAACGCTTCACTACGGGTGGGATCAAATTACTACGCAAGGACATGAACAGTGGTGATGAGATTGGTAACCGTTGGCCTTTAACGATGTTAAACACACAGTTAATGATTTTTTGCCAAGAGCGGTTTGGATTTGTGGTCGTAAAATGCTGGCTATTTGATGTAAAGGTGTAAATTGATGCAAATAAAAAATAAGGTTCCTCTGAACATTCCTCACAAAAATAGCGATAGAGATTGTGAGAAAGGTACTGAAGAGATTGTGAGAAAGGTACTGAAGAGATTGTGAGAAAGGTACTGAAGAGATTGTGAGAAAGGTACTGAAGAGATTGTGAGAAAGGTACTGAAGAGTAGAGACTAATTCCTCACATCCAGATGACAGTATAAATGACCATAAACTATATAAAAGTTGCAAAATGAGGATTGTACAGCTCCAGATATGACAGCAATATTTAATTTTGAGTTTAATCTTGCATAAAGTATGATAGAAGGAGTCAAATACATTCTTGTGCTTTACAAAGAGCCAATCAATTTAACATTATTTTTAACAACGGATTAAGAGTGTGACCGCTCACCATGACTGAAAATATTCAGGGTTTATTTGATGAGTTTTTAGTTATTTAAAGTAAGAAGTTAGTTTTTAATCCTCTGTGTTGTTCGAGTTGAGTCAGAAGGGATATCATCTGACATTTTCTACTTTTCTGAGAATGGACGACGCCTGGATTGATTTCACGGGCTACAGAAAACTAACTATTGAAAATGACCTTTAACCTACATGAGAGAAATGACTTGATAAAATTCTACCCGAAATTCTATAACTGAAGATTTCGTATAACATCATTATATGCAACACTTTGTAAAAAGTCAATGAGAATCACTTCATCGACACTGTGTTTAATAACAGTTAAAATATCAGCAGTTGACCTAGAATAGCGAAATCCATACTGTTTGTCGTTAAGGAGATTGGTTTTGGCAAGTTGATCAACAGTGTTCTCGTAAAGAACAGACTCAAATAGCTGATGACACTACGGTGACAGATAGGAGGATATCGCAATGTACTGTACTGTATTATCACTGGGCAAATAGAAACTTCCGTGTGTGGAAAGAGTTTTCAAATTAAGTGATATCATACTTTTCATTAACAGATTTTCCAATATGTATCATCATCAGCATCAGTGACATAAGCCACCGACACTGATTTAAATGATGAATTCTTCTGCTTTCTCTAAGTGACTGTTAAAACGGTTCTTAAAACGGCTAAAGGAATTGAAATCGAATAAAATAATTTCAATTTTGACAAGAAATTATTTGAAATTTAAAAATTAAATAACTGCTTCCTTCGTTTACTCTTTTTGCGACGATTTAAAAGGAATCTTTTAAATTCTAAAACAGAAAAAATACCGAAGAATCTTAGTCAAAGATGCAAATAAAAATGCTCTGATAACGTTCTTTTTTTCTTTTTTTAACATCAGACATAATATATTATGCAAGAACTCAAAGCATTCTTAAAAACAAAACCTTCATTTTAAATTTCTTCGTGTAATATTGATGCGTTCATAGTTATCAAAAAATTCCTCATTAGCTCTTAAACTCAAATGCTCTCAATTCGGTTTTAAAAGTCAAAGACAAAAGCATTATACATGATACTTCCACCTTCTAACATAAACGTCACAGACCAGAGCTCATTACTCATTCTACACACTTTTTTCTCGTCTGCTATTCTGATTTATAAAGAGATTCCATATTTTCGTTTTATCTATGGATATTCATTTCTTTGACCAAAAACAAAGAGGAATATCATCAAGGAAGGAAATTCATTTCATTTAATGTTTCCGAAAGACCTTTCGTAAATTGACAAGCAAAAATAAATGAACATGTAAGTGATCATTGGTTTACTCGGTAAATAATGGTTTTCTTTTTAGTAGAAGGGTAAAGTTGAATGCATATAGAGACGAAAGGGCTGAGATAGAAAGATACGAAAATAACAAGATAAATCTGAAAAGTTTGATATTGATATATGGATATATTTGAAAAGGTTTACATAGACAAATATACGCCAGGAACGTATATTCCACTCACCAGAATGTACATATTAGAATTTTACCATGTAATCTGGTAATAAATAAATGAGAACATAAGAAAATGGCCTAACTTTAAAGAAATTTATCCAGCATAATTCATTTAAAAACTTTAAAAAATGTATTTAAAACGGACAAGAGACCAAACCGTTTATTCACAAAAAATATTTATTAAGTGGACTTTAAAAAAAGTATACGGTTTCAGTTTTTCTTTTTTTTTTAGAAGTGAGTGATAAGAAAAGAGCATTTGCGATAATACATAGAAAAAAAACAAGCACGCAAAAAAACTGACAGCGATCGTGGGTGAAGGTAGAGAAACAGAGAGATAGAGATAGATATACCCAGATAGAAATAGAGTAGATAGATGCACAAAAAATAAAGGAACGAAACAGATAGTGATTTCCCAATCCCTGAATTTATCCAAGTTAGTACAGAGACTGCGATAAATCCCTTGAATATGTCAAATGCAACATATGTTGTACAAAACAGCTGATGTTTGAACTCAGGCAATGTACATTTCAACAAGAAATAACAGTTTGATAAAACACTACAATAACAAAACAATTAGAAAGTGTTCCTGGCCTAAATCAAAGCAAAATGAAATAGATTACTAATCTAGTTTTTCCTAATTTAGAAGTTTTCAGTGTACAACCAAAATGGATTTTTTTTTTAAGCGGTCGCTTGATCAGTGAATTTCACTCATTGATGTTAGTCGCTGGTCGGGTTCTCGAGATGGTCGCTCACTAAGGGTCAATTAACATTAGTAAATCATCCGTGCATGGAAAACAACAGGTGGTCGCTGACGAAGATGGTCGCATACGGAAGGTTTCACTGTATATCGAAAAATGGAGGCCTGTTTAATTTTAGACTGTTATAACTTCTCACGAGTTAACTAAAATTATAATTATCTCTTAATTTGGGCATAAAGTCGTAAGTTACCGACAGTAGGGTTGGAACTCATTTACTCAGCAGAGTAAAGAAATATAACCTTGCTAGTAACAAGGCTAGGAAGCGTAATAAATAGGAAACAGATTTGGATATCTAATTATTGCATACAGAAGCTGATAAGAATATTAAGAGACAGGAAAATTTCGTTGGAAACAAAGAAGACAGTACTGGATTGTTACATGATGTATGTCCTTCAATAATGGAGTCATCAAAAATGAAGTAAAAATTGAAGCAACCAAAATGTAGTTCTACAGAAGGATGCTGAGGATACCGTGAACAGCTCAACGATTAGGTTTTAGAGAAGATGAAAACGAAAAGGAAATTTATACTTAACATCAGGAAAAGACAGCTGACGTTTCTGAGACATGTAATGTAGAAAGATGGCTTGAAAAATCTAAGGCTCATGGTACGGATAAAAGGAAGGAGAGACAAGGGAAAGCATCGCGTGACATACTTAATGGTCTTGAGCAAATGGATGGCCGAGCAGGGATTGAGTGAGATAACTAGAGAAGCGGTGTTAAGGAATAGGGAGATGTAGAAGGGTATGATTGCCTGTAAAGGAAGAACTCTTATGTATAATCATCGGAACAACTCTCCGCCATTTTCTCTTCATTTTATCTCAGCTAAATACTCGATCAAACAGGCTTGAGAAGCAATTTAAACGGCGTAAATCGAATACAATTTTCGAAAAGAAAGATTCTCACAGAATTATTACATTAATTCAATTTCAAATATTATTTTTTATTCTTCTATCTTCCCTTTCATTGCTTATTTCGTTTTCGTTCCGTTCATTTCCTTACTAATATCATTTTTTTCCTCAATTTTACATTCTCGTTCATTTTGGACATAATAAAACTAAATCCAATTAGAACAATATTTATTCATTATGACAAACGAAATAATTTAATGTCCGGATGCTTCTCAAGAATGTTCCAACTTTGTTTTGCAATTTCTTAGTATATAAAAAATTTTCTAAAATTGGATAAGAGCTACAAGGGATAGGAATATGTAGAAAGGTATGATCGCCAACGTCTTGAAGAGACACGGCTCATAGAAAAAGAAGAACTCTTATGTATAATCATCGGGACAACTCTCCGCTATTTTCTCTTCATTTTATCTCGGTTAAATACTCAATCAAACAGGTTTGAGAAGCAATCGAAACAGCGTAAATCGAATACAATTTTCGAAAAGAAAGATATTCTCACGGAATTATTACATTTCAGTAATTCAATTTCAAATATTAATTTTTTTATTCTAATTATTTCTTCTTTGTTTAATTCTTCATTCGTCCTTTTTTGTATTTTGTTTTCCATTAAATTCTCTCCCTTTCATTTCTTATTTCGTTTTCGTTCGGTTCATTTCGTTACTAATATCATTTTTTTTTCTCAATTTTTCATTCTCCTTTATTTTGGACTAAATAAACCTAAATTCAATTACAACTATATTTATTCACTATGACAAACGACATAAACTGAATGTCCTAATATTTCTTAAGACTTTTCCAACTTTGTTTTCCAATTTCTTAGAATGTACAGAATTTCCTAAAATTGGATAAATTAAGACGAATTGATTTACTGAACGCATCGGACATGTTGCTATAATTACACTTACGAAATGCTTTAGCCATCTTTAGCTTTGTATCCACATCACGTTGAACCTTTGATGGCCACATCACGTTGAACCTTTGATGGCCACATCACGTTGAACCTTTGATGGCCACATCACGTTGAACCTTTGATGGCCATATCACGTTGAACCTTTGATGGCCACATCACGTTGAACCTTTGATGGCCACATCACGTTGAACCTTTGATGGCCACATCACGTTGAACCTTTGATGGCCACATCACGTTGAACCTTTGATGGCCACATCACGTTGAACCTTTGATGGCCATATCACGTTGAACCTTTGATGGCCACATCACGTTGAACCTTTGATGGCCACATCACGTTGAAACACCGGTTCTTATATGATCACTGAAGTTAGGCAACGTCGTCGCAGGTTTTCTATTTAGATGGGTGGCATTTTGGGAATACCCGTATAAGCTGCGAGTGTTGTAAAGAACAATGTCTCTGAATTGGAAATTGGAAAGCTGAGTCATGTTTGGTATTTTCATTTACGTTCAAATACCATTGGGGATAGGTTTGAATCCAGCTGTTCTCTCCCAGCTCTGGGTTAATTATTAGGACTTGTATTGGCAAAACTTTATTATTATTGTGAATCCCGGGAATGGGACTCGCACAAATAAATGAACAACGACCAGTAATTTAGATAAAAAAATAAGTGTATTAACGTAAGGATACATACTTGAATGAAGATTATTAGTCCAGGAATGCAGGTTAGTAAAAAGTATATGTACAAGTCTCTGGAATTGAAGCCATAGTATATTGAGTATGTCCGCGTCGGAAGCTGACGGGTACGGCGTAATAATCTTCTCGATGAGTGGAGTACAGAGCTACTATGAACTACTATGTACTGAGTGCTAAGCTCTCTCTGGACTCTCGTATTCTCCGGTTAACTCTTTGTGAAAAACGCGGTATTCGGTATTTATTTACCCTCCCACTGGGGCAAAATGTGGCACAAGGCCTTTTTAATGTGGGCCCTTCGAGTCATATAGCCCAGCCAAAAATATGTCTAATTTTGCCCAGTCGTGACTCTACCTTTCGGCGGAACCATGACTTGGTTAATGCTCTCCACGCGAAGGCAGAGATATGACAGTGTCAATGGAATTACTGCGAGAAAACGCCTGAGTCGGTATTTATTTACTCTCCCACGAGAGTAAAATATGGCACAAGGCCTTTTTAACGTGGGTCCTCCGGGCCATATAGCACAGCGAAAATATCTGTCTAATTTTGCCTAGTCGTGACTCTACTCTTCGGCGGAGCCACGACTGGTTAATGCTCTCCGCCCAAAGGCAGAGAGCTGACAGTGTCAAAGGAATCACGGAATTCTCTTGTTTCGCTTCAATAGCAGTAATAATCTGGACGAGTCCATCTTTATAACAAGGGAGAACTCTACAACAATTATCACGAAAGAATTCTTACAATCTAAAAATGTTTTCTCGCTTTCTATAACCTGCAAATGGTTGATAAATCATTAAAAAAACACACTTTCCCACCGACGAAATGTGCCCCCGCCTTTGTCTGTTCTATAAATACTTTCATGGCTTCTGCTCAGACGAACTTAAGTCACTGATGCCTCCTCAACAGGTGTTTTTTCCACCTGAATCCATCCTGCATATATACAAGTCAACCATCCGTCCGTGCATGGAGTACTGCTGCCATTTATGGTCAGGTGCCCCTGCCGTTCTCCTCAGTGTTCTTGACAAGCTCCAAAGGAGAGTCTGTAATGTGATAGGTACTAATCTGGCGGCTCGACTACAGCCACTTCCCCACCGACGAAATGTGCCCCCCCCTTGTCTGTTCTATAAATACTTTCATGGCTTCTGCTCAGACGAACTTAAGTCACTGATGCCTCCTCAACAGGTGTTCACTCGTGCAACCAGACTGGCAACTGGGTCCCACCCATTCACAGTCAGGTTAGCCAAATGCAGACGACAATTCTACTCCTGCAGCTTCTTCTCTCGCACATCCCGCCTGTGGAACTCGCTCCCGTATTCTTGCTTTCCTGACGGCTACAACCTCCAGAAATTTAAATGCAAAGTCAATACTCATCTACTAACCACTGGACTCTAGCTCTCTCTCCAACCCTGAATAAACTTCCCTTTCTCTCCACCTATGTATCTGTCATCGCACCTGCTTTCTCAACTTTCTATTGTTCCGTTCTAACTAGTTTGAACTCCTCACTCTTTTCTAATTAATCTTTTTACATTTATGTAGCCCCCTGCACATCAGTGGCGTTTCCGCCTTGCTCGGGGTGAAATGATTTAAAAAAAAAATCACATAAAAAACTTATGAACGTAAATTCCATTTTCAACTGCCAACGACGCATCCTAAACAGAGCCACAATCTTCCTGTGCGACTCATCAGACATCTCCCCTTTCTCTCTACATTACAATCGTTAGAAAAGTGATATTGTTTATAACTCGGTAGTTAGAATGTGTTGTGTTATGTAATGGATAACGATTCGGAATTGGAAATAGCAGAAACAAATTCGAATTACATTTCAGCTTTTTATATTCACTCACGCGCAAATATCGTTGAGAAAGATATGAATCCATTTCTACTCCCCACCTAAGGGTTGAATAGCAAACTTGACTGGGTCCTATCGCCAAGTTCGGCAACCTGTCTACCGCGGAAAGAAATACCACCCATCTGCCGTAAATCATCTGGCTAGTCAGACATGAATTCAAAGACACATGCTTATTCGAGCGTGTATTACGTGTGGCACATGACTGACTGACTGACTAAAAAACCAAGAAAACCCAACCAAAGTCTATATTGTTTCCACAATCGTCATAATAAACATCAAACTTTCTTTTAAATTTGGAGATGTGTAAGAATAGTACGATGATGAGATATTGTGGTGGTACCGAGCAAAAGCGATGGACCGGATGTTTGCTCTCTCACGACAAAAAGGCAAATGACCAAAAGTCGTCGTTGCGCATCCTGGTTCGCGCAGATGTTCCGGTTGAAAAATAAAAATTAATCAAATATCAAATTTCCATTTTGCGAGCCTACGCGAATTTTATTTACCAGCCAATGGGAAGCCCAGAATCAAATACAAGTGTAAAATCCCAAACGAGCTGCTTTTGATCCAAAAAGCAGATATAAAAAGCCAAAACAGAAAGCAATCAGCAGGCAGACCTCAGGAGAGGAGTGTATTTGATATCCCCTTGACTTAAATCAAGCGGCTACTACGTTCACCTCCCTTCATCTCTCCTTACCTTCTTCCCTGTCTCAAATCTACTGACTGACCTAAGGAGCGACTACATCAAAAACATTCCTTACTCACGACGCTCCCACATTCCTAAGCATTGATTCTTTTTCAGCATATTATTTGCATGAATATTTAACCTCCGTTGGACCTGTACTTCAAGTTTTTTTTATTTTAATTGTAAAAACATTACTTGATATGTATATATATATAAATGTTATTTTCATACTCAAATTGCTTTTCTTGATTTTATAATCATTTTATGACTTATAGTGGGCTATCTACCACAAGGCCAAAGTCCGTTAACCTGCAACAAAAGTGTTCGAGGCCATAATCAATGCTGAAATAGTTCAACATCTCACTGCCCACAAACTCTTCTCTGACAGGCAATATGGCTTCCGCTTTGCTAGGTCCACTGCCGATATGTTAACAACCTTTACGGAGTACATGCTCCAGACCCTCGATGAGTCAGGCAAGGCTCGTAGGGTTGCTCTGGACATCTCCAAGTCTTTTAACAGGGTCTGGCACTCTGGCCTTCTTTGCAAGCTACAGGGTTACGGTATTACTGGACGCCTGCTAGACCTAATCCAATCTTTTTTAAACAACCGCAAAATGAAGGTCGTTTTGAATGGGCATGCCTCTTCATCCTACAGCACGAATGCCGGTGTTCCCCAGGGCTCTATCCTGGGCCCAACGCTCTTCCTTATTTTCATCAAAGGCCTCCCAGATGAGATCAAGTCCCAAGTAGGCATCTACGCAGATGACACCACAATATACTCCCGCATCATTAAGAAACCTGGCGTGGCGGACAGACATAATCTCGCTGCTGACCTTGAACGGGATCAATACTCTGTGGTGAATTGGGGCAAGAAGTGGCTCGTCAATTTCAATGCGTCTAAGACCAAGCTGTTGTCTGTCAACCATGACAGCAACCTCTCCTGCCTCCCATAAGCATGGACTAAGCGATTCTACCTGAGTGCAATATACTGCGCCTCCTCGGCCTTACCCTCTCTTCTGATCTCAAATGGAACAGCTACATCGAAGCCATAGCTAAATCCACTGCTAAGAAGGTTGCCTCACTGTGTCGATCCAGGATGTTTTTTTCCGTTTGAAACCATCATGCATATATACAAGTCTACCATTCGACCGTGCATGGAGTACTGCTGCCATTTATGGTCAGGCGCCCCTGCCGTTCACCTCAGTGTTCTCGACAGGCTCCAAAGGAGAGTCAGTAACGTGATAGGTGCTGACTTGGCGGCTCGACTTCAGCCACTTCTCCACCGACAAAATGTGGTCTCCCTTTGTCTGTTCTATAAATACTTTCATGGCTTCTGCTCAGACAAACTCAAGTCACTGGTACCTCCTCAACAGGTGTTTACTCGTGTAACCAGATTGGCAACTGGGTCCCACCCATTCACAGTCAGGTTAGCCAAATGCAGACGACAATTCTACTTCTGCAGCTTCTTCTCTCGCACTTTCCGCCTGTGGAACTCGCTCCCATATTCTTGCTTTCCTGACGGCTACAACCTCCAGAAGTTTAAATGCAATGTCATTACTCATCTACTAACCACTTAACTCTAGCCCTTCCCCCACCCCGTATATCCCTCCCTTTCTCTCCGAGCTTGAAACTGTCATCTCACCTGCATTCTCATCTTTCTATTGCTCTTTTCTAATTGTTTTGTACTCCTCTACGTTTCACTAGAACGGACTGCCACTACGAACGGAAAAGAACAGATAAGCCACCCCACTATAATATCTTTGGAAAATAAAAAAAATAGTAGTTCTACCTAAACAGGCATTAAATGGATCATTCTACACAAAAGGAACGGTTATATTATTGCGAGATCCAGAACTAAAACATGGCCATCTCAACTTCTGCCAAAAAAAATCTTTTTAATTAACAGAAGGGAGATTTAGCAAGCATGTTAACAACCAAAGAAATATATTCTGGCACACCTGGGTCCAAATTAAAAAATTAAGGTATATGGAAACTGGATAATTCCTTAATTTGGTGACAAAAGTGAATGAAAGTAGGTGAATGAAAATATGATATTACATATCTCTCATGAAGTATCCGGTGGATGAAACGATAGATAGATAGATAGATAGATAGATAGATAGATAGATAGATATGAACAGAGACTGGGATAGATAGATAGATAGATAGATAGATAGATAGATAGATAGATAGATAGATAGATAGATAGATAGATAGATATGAACAGAGACTGGGATAGATAGATAGATAGATAGATAGATAGATAGATAGATAGATAGATAGATAGATATGAACAGATTGAGATAGATAGATAGATAGATAGATAGATAGATAGATAGATAGATAGATAGATAGGGGTCGCAGAAAATGTGTCATTTGAATCCTGCCGAATGACACACATTTTCGTAATAAACATTTATCGTAAATAATCAGGCCAGTGGATATAAATATATAATACTGATTAATTATAAAACAGAATATCTACTTAAATACGAGTATCGATAAAAAAATAATGTTCAAACAATTCATTTCAAATTGTCGGTTGTTTATAACCAAGTTTTGTTAAAATATATATATATATTAATAAGAGTATTTGTTTTGTTTTTGTTGTTAGCAAGTTATAACTAAATGAACAGCGGAAGTTAGTCTTTAATATTCGTTAATGGATTTTTGGATTCATATTTTTGATCGCAGAAAATTTTATGCATCCAATCAGTTTTCATTAAAATGCAGTTTATCCCGGCTTTTTTTTTTATTATAGATACATGACGGTTTTATTAGACGAAAATAATTTTCTTCTGACGCAGATAATATTTGGACCTCTTGCTTCGTTGAAGGGAAGTATTGTTCTTATCACATTGTCCATTGAATAATTGAGCAACGTAATTAAACAGGTGATGTTTATTAAAGGAAAATTTAAATGGATGAAAAAATATTCTGCCCTTCCCCTCGGGGCTCTTGACAAAATCCAAAGGAAGATCTTCAATGTACTCAATCCCAACACAGCCGCTCGACGTCTTTAAATTTTAGTTTAATTGTTCTTAACCTTTATTGCCATTGTCTTCAAATATTCTCGAAACACAATTAAAGTCACACATTTTCTCATAAATAAATATTTCAATCATAATTAGTAATGGATATTGCTTACTGTAAAAGAAAACAGAAATGTCGTTCATATTTTATTAATGAATACAGGGTGTCTCAAAAAATGTACTCACACTTTGAATGACGAGAAAACCTTTATTTATGAACATAGAGTGAACTGGAATACTTCGAATACAGAAGGAAAATGTAATTAAAGAATCATGTTCGCAAATGTTCTAATTGATGACCATTATTGTCCAGACGCTTCATGATGCGATAGACGCTACCTTTGAGATGTGGGTTTCCCGACCAGTTTGTCGAAGTGATTTCTATGGTGATCGAAAGAGTGCTTCCTGCACCTGCTCTTCTTTTCCAGGGCTCGTGGATGTCCGTGGTCGTCCAGAACGTTTCTTGTTGACGTTCTGGACGGTTCATCTGCGTCAAATTTGTCTCTGATGCGAGAAATGGTCCGGCGCGTTGGTGGTGGTTTTGCGAACTTCCTTCTGAATCTTTGCACTTCAATGGCGTTTTCGTCTTTGCACTTCAATGGCGTTTTCGGTCTTCCAGTAACATTTCAGGACAAACTTCCTCTCTTCCAAACTAAGTTGTTTTTGACATGCTGTGATTAATTAATTATACCTGTATAAAAAGCCAAAAAATGCATGTTAGAGACAGTTAAAGTGTGAGTACATTTTTTGCGATACTGTAACACCCCACTGACCGTCCGAACAATTTTCTCCGGCGGCCGTTCTCCACGCTGTGATTTTGCCGGGAGATTGTAGAAAATGTCGGCCGGACAGCTGGGGGTACAAGATTGACTATAAGGAATGAACTTCCACAACTTGGATGAGTTGAAAAGGATGCTTTATTCGTTTAGAGTTAGTCTTGTCGGTTGGGGCAGACGAATGTGACACACAGCTCTAACTCCAATTAATGGCGATCAACAAATCCAAACTGAACGAAACAAGACGAACGGAGATCCTTACTTCAAGCTCGCACCCGGCGGGACTCCTTTCACTTAACTCGTCTTAACTTAACTCACTGGTTAACTGACTCTATTTATTTAATATGAATCCGGAAATCTGGAAATCCGGAAATGCTTTAGACCACCGGTGACAAACACCGGTGACTGTAAGTCTGAAATTTCAGTTATCTTTTTTTTATCTTAATAAGGCTTCCGCCGGAAAAGGCTTAATGTGTGGTCAAGATACAGTAAAGGACAGCCTTTGACCGGGTCATCGAAAACCTACCTGCTGAACTTCATCACTGAGTCAAATATTTACCGGAGGACAATTTTCCTCATAAAAGAAAAAGCGTTTATTTATTTATTTTTTCCTCTTCTTTTTCACTTTTGTTAAATATGTTTTTAAACTATTTTCTATTCTAATCTATTTTCTATTTTAATCTATTATAATAAAATACATATATGTCTAGTTATCGTGTCACAATACGCTGTATATTAAACAGAAATATCAGTTTCGTGAAAAAGAATACACGGACTGTAATAGGTTCTGTTAAATTCAACATCCGTTATATCAGTGTCCGTTAAATCGATGCTATATATATGACGGACATGAAGCAGACTACCACAACGTTTAATTTTGTTGTTTCAATTTTTTTTTTTTTTACTTTTTTCAGCGCAGTCCTATCGATTGTGACTTAAACATTTCGATTATCTAAAACATTATGAAAAATTAGTTAAACAAATCAGGGGGGTATCAGTTTCTCATGCAACATTAAAGTAAATCGATCCTCCATTTTCAAACCACTCGCGTTGGGGTAGCTTTGTTTATGTTAATTTCACTGTTTTTTCGTTGTTTTTCATTTTTTTTTTTTTTACTTTTTTTGGCGCAGTTTTATCGATTGTTACTTAAACCTTCCGATTATTTAAAAAATTGAAAAATTGCCATATTAAAACAAATTTGTGGTGGTGGGGTGTCATTTTCTCGTGCAACGTTACAGCAAATCGATCCTCTATTTTGAAACAACTAAAAGGTTGTTTGTATGAGAAACTGCCCCCACCCACTAAAATGGTTTAAATATTGAAATTTTTGCAAATTTCTTTTGTTATTCGTAAAGTTTAAGGTGTAAAAGATAATATTGCACTGAAAAAAAGTCCAAAAGATTTGATAATAAACAAATTTACAGGTGGCGGTGTTGTCGTACCGGCGAATGGTTTCAAAATGGAGGCTCGATTTTCTATAACGTTGTAAGAGAAACTGATCCTCCCAGAAAATGTTTAAATATTGAAATTTTCCAAAAATTTTTTGTCAATCGTAAAGCTAAGGGGGTAATCGATAGGACTACGCTGAAAAAAGTAAAAAAAAAAATGATAAACAACGAAATTAAACGTGGTGGTAGTCAGCTTCCGGTCCACCATATATCTTAATGCAAATTTAGGCAAAGCAAAATAAATCAGATGATAGATGAATATTTGTAAGCGTTGGGAATGAGATAGGCAATGTTATGCTTGTCAAATGAAGAATTTAGGTAGCTTTTATGAATGAGGAACGTGACAATGACAGAAGAGAAAACACAGGACGCCAAGAAGAGTTTCAATTTTTTATGCTAAACTCAAAGACATCAACAATGTGTAAATGATTTGACGATATAGAAACTAAGCGCCTCCAAAAGTCGACTAAATTTTAATTTCTCTTATTTAATTTTTATTCATCAGCTTTTTAACAATAAACCATACAATTTCTACAAATCCAGTAAATCTTTGGTAGTGTCTTTGCATTTTCTTGCTATTACAATTGCTTCCTTTCCGGAAACGCGTAAAATGCTAATTGCTCTCATAGATTTTCTATTTTAAAAGAAAGTGCTGCAAACATTTGTATGAGTTTACCGAATGTAACGCCTACATCTGATTCAAACACAGTAAGAAGATAAATTTAATGAGAATTATACAAAGGAATGATAAACTGGCCCTAGTGAGATGCCCTTAAGCTAGAAATCTGTTACTTCTTTGAATGAAGATGAGGTTAAACATGCTATTACAGATTATAGAAGGGTCACTGTGTGAAAGCTTGCAGTTAAGTTTGTGTAATTTCTGAGGTTTCATGCAGTCCCTTAACTAAATTTTCTGTGCAAAGTAGATAAGCAGAACGCTGTTAGAGTTATTAAAGAAGAAGAATGTGATTACTACCCAAAAGTGTCTTGAATAGCAGCAGATTTGTAAACAGCTATTATCTATTGAGGTTGAGTGTAAGTCTGGTTACTTCCATATTATAATAAAGTTTACCTTTACCACGTACGAGTCAGACCTAAGCATAAAAATATATTAAACTGTTGCTATAATGCTACGAAAACTGCAAAAGTGAGAAAGTTTAAATATTACTTGCTAAAGAATTCTTACCTATCATTTAACACAGTCCTGATTACAACTCAAACGGTCTTATGATAAAGCGGACTTTATCGTAGATATTTTGGAAAGTAGGAGATTAATGTATAATAACCGAAGACTGTGAAGACACCAACTAGGGAAGTCAGGAAGTAATAATAGTAGTAGTTGTGGAACGAAAGCGAAATTGATCAAATCCCCAAAAAGATAGACAATGTTATTGGTCCTTTGTTTCATTCACTCTGTCACTGCCGTAATATAGCTTCCCTGTGCTTTTTACACAAATGCTTTCATGTTTAATTGTTCTGATAAACATTCTGCTATGGTACCTTGATTATATGAATTTAAAGGCAGTTCCAGATTAATGAGTAGTGCGTTGTGGAGCAGTGGATATCGTCTTAGAGCGATAAATCGAAAAGCCAAGTTCGAATTTCAGTTGAATTCGTTGCATTCACTTTCCAGCAAATACCCTTGAGTTATTTGCCTCCAGTTATGGGTTAAATAAAAGAACAGATTAGGTTCAATGGCAACCAGCCTACCGCAGAAAGTAATGGCAACCTACTGCAGGAAAATGTTCTGCCGAGTTAGTCATGTCTCTTTGTGGACATAAATGCCCAAACTTTTGTAACGTATGGTACTAAATTGGACTAGATTTGTACGCATATTACCATATATTCACCAGTCCCAAAAATCAAAAAAGCACTTCTATGGCAGATTCATTAAATATATCAACGTGTCATAGGGCCCTGAGAAACTGTGAGAGAGTTTGAAATGGTTCGCTAGTCAATGCTCTGACGGGTTCAAGCGTATGTAGAAGTAAGCTGAGTAAGTAACATTCTTTATGAGTTTCTGTATTGACTTAGAACAATAGTCTTTTGAACATATATTTATATGGATATTTTACCTTTTATTTTCAGTGTGAGGAATCCACCCACATAGTTTTAAGGTATTTTTTATACGCTAGATGTCACGTCCGTGAATGGTGAGAACAATCAAACAAGAACTACTAAATATTAAGTGTTATATCTGTATAGAGAGTTCAATGGATGTTATCCAGAGCAAAATGTAATTTAGAAAGAAATGCACAACAATGTAGAAGATTTCGATCGGGTTTCAATTCTGGGTAAAAGCAATCGGATGTCTAACAGTACTGATGAGCTGGGATACAGCGAAACAGATCTGTCTGCGGATGACTATATATATATATATATATATATATATATATATATATATATATACGCCGATAACTTCGATACCTATATGGGTACATTTGATTCTGCCTAAATCCGAGCGTTGAAAGAATTTATATCCTGAACATCCTTTGAAGGACAGTTGACTCAAAACAAATCGGTTTATATAGGGATGACGGCATCGTTAACTCTGAGAGTAATGCCCCACTATTCTTTTGAATAGAAAGGAAAGTCACTAGGGCCTTTAAATTACTTGGATTTAAGATAGAAATATACTCTAATCTAAAAATAATCAACCTTTTAGATATTATCTTAAAATTGTTGAATGATACATTTAAACCCTATCAAAAACAATGAAGCCACAACCTACATTAATGTTTGCTCCAACCATCACCACCAATAACCAAACAAATTTCTGCTATTGTAAATGCCAGGATCAACAAGTTATCTTCCAATTGAAAAGTATCTACTGAAAATATAACCACTTGTAATATCGCTCTCAGAAAAGTCGCTTTAGACAAGAATTATGCTGCTAGAAGCCTCCAAAAATATTGCACCAAATCAACCCAAAAATAGAAAAAAAACGAATATGATTCAGCCATCCTTTCTATCAACTAACTAATTATAATATCGGTCAACATTTTCTGAAATTATTCAACAAGCATTTTACTCAGAACAACCCACGAATTAAGATTTTTAATAGAAAGACATTAAAAATTATCTATTCTTGCGCAAACAATATTAATAGCATCAACAAATCACATAATAATAGTATACTGAATAACTTTATAACAATCAACAAATAGATAGTACACTCTCCTGTAACTGTGGAATCAAAAATAATTGCCCAGTTTGAGGTATATGCAAATCCGTCTTTTGATTTGCATCTACCAAGCAATCATTTTCATATATCAAGCAGCCATTTTCTCTAGTGAACACAGAAATGAGAAAAACGTATGCATAAAAATTTCTGTCAGACCCTGGAAACAGAGTCTATATAAGCATAACCAATCTTTCCGTAAACCCCACCTAAAATATCAAACTGCTCTTTCAAAACATTTCTGGGAAGTAATCTCTTCCCATTGATCGAATGGAAGCTTATAAGTAAATCTCAAACACCCAACAGCTACAACATTAGATGTAATTTCTTCGTGAGATACGTTTTAAAAAGTTTTTAAACATCTGGTTGTTTGAATGCGTATATAAGTATGTTCTACGAGCAGTAAATTTTAATTAATATAACTGTATTTGAAATACCTAAATAATCTTTTGTAATGTGTTGTAAAGTTGCATGGCACTACATATATATATATATATATATATATATATATAGAGAGAGAGAGAGAGAGAGAGAGAGGGTGATAGGTAAATACTAGTCTGTGATAGATATATAAGAAAAGACTATGTGAGATAAGTATAGCCTGTGATAGATAGATAGATAGATAGATAGATAGATAGATAGATAGATAGATAGATAGATAGATAGATAGATAGATAGAATTAATAAAATACAAACATATTGCTAGAGGCACACACATATTCTAACAATTGTATTAAATATATATTTTAATATTTTTCCTTATAATTTACTCTCACTTGATATTCACGGAAATAGAATCTAGACTCGCAAAGTCGCTAAATGAAATTGCCTCCAACGCCAAGATTAAAATTTTTTTTAAATTTTATATCCAATTTGAATATAAAACCAGACGTATATATGTAGTGAATTCGTTTCAAGAAAGATGAAGAACGAAAGAGAGTAGGGAAAAATTTAAAGAATTTAGACAGACAGGTCTCTGCATCGAAAGGCCGATAAAAAGTGGGAATATTTTAACGTCAACCTGTCCGTGCTATGTTAACAAACATGTATGTTTACCTACTTTATTTTTCTTGATTGTTAATAATTAAATTTACTTTTTTCTCTGAGTAAGCTGATGTTAAACGATTGAAATTGTACTCTATCTCTAAAATAACCACCATATCTATTCAGGGCTTTTGCACTCGATTTTTTCCATGGCTATCGAATGATTGATGATACTGCTGCATTATCCATTTTAGATTTGCCTAAAATCTAAAATGAAAAACGAAAAAGGAAAACGAAAAGTGTACATGCTGATAAGTATTACGTAAACAAAGATCTCTATATATATATATATATAAGGCAAGATGTTTGTGGGTGTGTCTGTCTATCTGTCTTATGTCTGTATGCCTTTTATATAAATTCACAATTTTTTACCGATTCTCACTAAACTTCACATAAATATTCTTTAGGCTTTTGGTCAGGTCATGGGCTACTTATTTTTTCTAATTTCTCCCCGATATTGGAAATCGATACCCGGATGTCCGATCCGGTCTGATCAAGATCAAGATTTTAGCCCTTTTATCGTGGTTCTTGCTGCAGAATTTGTTCTAACTTGGTAAAATTATAGTTTTTAGTCTCAAATATTAGTAGATCTTCTCAGACGGCTCATTTTCCTCGATATCAAAAATCGATACCCCCGATATTCTATCGAATCAGATCAAAAACCGATATTCAGACATCAATATGCCTCATTTTCTCCAATTTTGATCCCGATGGGTACGATAAGTTTTCATGGACTTACTTAGGTTAGTTTATCCTTGGATGACTTATTTGACTCCGACATTGAAAATCGATACCCCGATATCCCATCGGGTCTGATCAAAATCAGATTTTCAGCCCTTTTATTTTTGGTTTTTGCTTTAGGGTTTGGCTCTAAGTAGGTATAATTGTAGTTCTTAGTCTCAACCATGATACCATTTACTCAGAGAACTTATTTAGCCTTCAAAATTCAGTTTACAACGAAAAAAACTTATTTGATATCGATACCAAGTAATCAAAATTTGACTACATCCATTCATTTTTCTTTCAGTCTACGATTTCGCTTTAACTAGAAACAACTATTGCTTTTTAGTCTTTCGTGCCAACGTCCAAAGAGTCTGAGCTCCAGGACCATGGATTAGTTTTAAAGCTTTCATTACACCCGAACAATGCCGGGCTATACTGCTAATCTGTAATAAATAAGAGAAACCAAAACTTAGAAACAGCTAAAATGGATTTATAATGTTATTTGAAGGTAATAACGTAATGAAAATGTTGAAATTCAGCACATGTTCAAGCAAAGTCTTATGACTGAAGCCAATATTTGTAGTGGAAAGAGAAATAAATGCTACTAAAGGCAAGAAACATATTTTCCGGAGAAATCAATTTTAAACAAATTATGTTATAAACTTCAACCGAAAGTAGAAAATACTGCTCACTTGATCAATACTCAAAGTTTCCATATTAGGAAACGAATAAAATTGCATGGATTGCAACCGACCATCAAAACCATCGTCTCTCCTTATTCTTTCTGTCCCCTGGTAGCGGTGGCGGAGACGGATGTGACAATAGGCCAAAGAGAGATTGATGTAATTATTTGCTATAATTTGATTTTGGTGAACATCTCTGTGTGTTTTAATGATCCACAAATTTGTCCAGGAGCGATTCCCTCGCGGCACAAATGGGTTTGAGATAGGCGAAATCTGGCAAACCTGCTTGCATCGGGCTGTCAGACGCTTGGTCAGTTAAGGTCTAACTTGATTATACCAGGTTCATATATATCGAATCATATTTGTTTGTTTTTTAGGCTTAACGACCTATCAATCCTTATGGGATCATTTAAGGTCATAACCAGTGATTTTGGGTAAGGTTATTTTATTTTTACAACGTTTTTCTTTTTTTCACGATTCTTTGGGATTTGTTTTTAAGAGCAGGGTCCCCAAGTCCTACCCTTGTTATTTAACCCATAACTGGAGGGAATGGACGGATTAATACCTTTCCCAAGGGTACCAGTGCTTAAGTGAATGCAGGGTATTCAACTGGAATTCGAACTCGGCTCACTGATTTCTCTTTCCGAGCCGATATCCACTGCACCACAACGCACATCCGTCACTATACGCGTACAGCACCTGGTATTCCCAAGCGGTCACCCATCTAAGTACTGACCAGGCTCAACGTTGCTTAACTTCGGTGATCGAGCGAGAACCGGTGTATTCAAAGTGATAGGCCGTAAGCCCTCGAATCATATTAATATTCATAAATATATTAGATACATTACTACAGAAGTTAGGGAAGGAAAGCTATAAAAAGGAACTCAACATCACTTGCAAGAAGACACACTGTACGGTTTTCATTAAAATCGAAAAAATTACAAGTTAAATTACTGAAAAGCATTTCAAAAAGAACTGAAAGGGCAACATCAAAATACAAAGTTGCATTGTTATTTCGAAAATTACTATCCAAAACCTTAGCAAAGTATTAAGAAACAGGAAAAAGAGTACTAAACTGTTGTTTAATATCAGCCCTTCTATATAGCAGACAATCTCTTCGCAGGTTTAGAATTGACTTTTGCCAAAAGAAACAAAACTATATAGTAATTAACTGTAGCGTAATATAAGGCCTCCAATGGTGTAGCGAATGCTAGACAATTTTCTCACAAATAAAGAAGAAACTTGACGTAACAGAAATATTCTACAAAATGATGCCGAGAATGACATGAACTGGATATGTTACTGAATATGTAATGAATATGCATACGCCTTGGTTCCCCCTCACAGTAATGTGATTGGCTGGTGTCAGCCATAAATACAGAGTAAGGCGAGGACGCATAGAGGCCCACAGGTCTACTACTACTAGAGGTCTAGAGGTCTACAACTGTTGGTCTACATCTATTGACTACGCCTTCGTCTCAGGATACTGCATACGACGAGTACCGTCCATTACATCTAAGTACTAGATTGTCCTACCCGGTTACATTTGCCTAAACCGCTTAACTACCTCGAATTATATATATATATATATATGAGATTATAACTATACTCCTGCCGAAAAACCTTCAACAAATCTACGAAGAAGAGAAAAAACGGTTTTAAAAAAAGAAAGACCTACGTACATAAACATCAGCCAAAAGTGTTCGGACCGAATCCGTTTAGGTGAAACGTAGGTAGGTGCGTCTGGCTTACTAGCTATATATATATATATATATATATATATATATATATATATATATATATATACCTTTGCGGGACATATCAGTTACCAACACAAAAAAATACAAAAAGAAAAATCTTATACTTAACCTCAGGAAGAGACAGAGATTTGTAAATTCCATAATAAGGAAGGAGTGCTTGGAGAATTTTATATTGACGTGACAAATTGAAGATCAAATTTACTAAGGATTAGAAATTGTGAAGAGCTATGATCGCTAGTATCAAGAAGTAATACGGCACGTAGAAGAAGAACCATAACAACTACAACAAGAAAGAAAGGAAACTATGTTAAAAGCGCCCTGAAAGCAATTCACTGCGCCACCTCGGCCTTACGCTATCTTCCGACTTCAAGTGGAATCTTTACATTGAATCAATAGCTAAATACACTGCTATGAAGGTTGAGTCACTGTTTCGAGCCAGCAAGTTTTTCCCTTCTGAATCCATCTCGCACATATACAAATCAACCATCCGTTCGTGCATGGAATATTGTTTTCATATCTGCTCAGGCGCCCCTGCTGTTTATCTCAGTGTTCTCGACAGACTCCGAAGGAGAATCTGTAATGTGATCGGTCTCGAGCTGGCAACTCAACTTCAGCCACTTTCTGCGAGGTGTGTCTTCTCTCTGTCTCTTCTACAAATATTTTCATGGCTTCTACTCTGACGAACTTACGTCACTGGTTCCCACCCCCACAATTATTTACTCGTGCAACCAGACTGTCAACAAGGTTCCACCCTTTTACAGTTAAATCTACCAAATGCAGCCGACAATTCTACTACAACAGCTTCTTTTCAGAAAATTCCCACCAGTAGAACTCTCTTCCATATTCTTGCTTTCCTGCCGGAATTTTCTCCCGGAATTTAAATGCAATGACAATTCCCATTTCTTATCCACTTGACTCCAGACCTTTCTACATCACCCCGCGTATCTTGTTCTTTTCTTTTCTCTTTATCTTCGCAATTGTTTTCACTCCCGTGTTCACATCCTTCTCTTGCCCATTCTCTGTCACCCCCTGTAGCTTGTTCGTCTTCTTCTTCACTCTCCCCCTGCCTAAAACTTTAACTCTCTTAAGTAACCCCCTGCATAACAGTGGCGGCACCGCCTTGCTTGGGGTGAAACGATTAAAAAAATATACATATATAAATATTTTTTCATCATTGAATTTATTGATGTAACTCCGTTTATAGAGATGTGTGTGGGCGTACGTTTGTGAAAACAGAAACATTGTGATATACTTACACTTTTTAAATTATTCAGATTGCTGGCCTCATCTTTTTATCATCTTCACGACGTTTCGGTCATTTTACGCTCCGGCCTTCCTTAGGTTATAAAAATTTCGAACCAGAAGGTTCAGTTCAAATTTCCAAGCGATATAAACAGTGTAAGGGCAACTCGGCATGGTGTAATGGTTAACAAGCTCGTCTCGCTAGAATCACTATAACTGAGTAATGTTTTCGATTCTCACTGGGTACCCCCTACTTTTGGCTGTGCGTTAAGTCTAAGCTACGCTTAGAAAATCACCTTCCTCTAGGTTTGGGGGTTATGCGCAGGGATAACAACCCTTCCTCCTAAAAAACAGTTTGTTACGGAAACAGCAAAAACGCTTCCCTAGACACAATTAGGTGTAAGGAAAAGTTTTTTTATAAACAGTGTACACAGTTAAAACACCTCATCTTAGATATATAGACAGATATGGAAATATATGTATGCACATAAAATTTTGAAGGTGGATTTATATGCGTCGCGCTACTGCACAGGTTTTCTTTCTCACGTGTTTGTCTCATGAAAAATAAATATACTTCTAAATAAACACTGCATTTTCTTTTCTTTCTTTTTTTTTCTGGAATTACTTCTGCCACTTCCTTTCAGTTCCATTTTTTACGACCAAATATCTTTGGTTTCGTAAAAGATACATAAGACACCACAAATTAAATTTCGCTATTGGCATATATAATTTACTCGACAATTTCATCTATCTTGCTTCAGAATATGTATTGTAATCATTAAAAACATTTTTATCGTCGTTAAATCTTCTGGGGGTGGCGGTATAAAATCAGAAAATATGCATGGAGCCTGTTGTTCCGATGATTAAACTGATTGTCGTTTCAATTGCTTCATGTGAACAGGTGTAAATCACGTGACAGAATATATTTACCAATATGCCAATTGCACTTTAAAAGTAAATTTGGATTCAATAATATCTTCATACCAATGCAGATATAATTTCTAACCAAAACTTGTTAGACAAATTTAGATGCATAAATCAATTATGTTTGTGTTTCTATATAAAAAAGCAACGTTTTCATATATATATATATATATATATATATATCGGTCAGTCAGTTAAGAGACATACGTGATACGCGCTTGACTGACTAGGCAGAAAATTATCCCGCAGTAGGCTGCCATTACTTTCTGCGGTAGACTGGTTGCCTGCCAAGGCTATAGACCCCAATCTGTCCTGTTATCTAACCCATAACTGGAGGAAAAAGACGGATTAATATCTTTCCCAAGGGTATTTGCGTTAAAGTGAATTTAAAGAATTCAACTGGAATTTATATATATATATATATATATATATATATATATAGAGAGAGAGAGAGAGAGAGAGAGAAATACATGTATAGATATATAGATATACGTATTTATGGAAACATACGCTACATTATATACATATCTATATTTCTGTGTGTGTGTTTTCTTAGGCGGCAAATTTTACTTTAAATTTAACTTCTTTAAAGAAGGTGTGCATTGTAGATATCGGCTTGAAACGAGAAATTTGAGAGCCGAGATCGAATTCCCGTTGAATTCGTTGCATCACTTACTTGGGAAAGCCATATATCTCTTGCCTCTCCCCCAGCTATGGGCTAAATAGCAAGATAGCCTTTGTTGGCAACCAGTCTACCGCATAAAATAATAGCAACCTACTACTGGAAAATATTTTGCCTGGTCAGCCATGTCTCGAAATAGAAATGACCACCCAAGTGTGTATCACGTATGGCAAGGAAAATATGCAACAATTACACTCTCACGTAGACTCGCCTGCCACATAGCGGACCGTATTGTCATTAGACATCTTAATAAGGCAATTTGAATTTTTTTTTAATTTTATTTAACAGCATATCAATATCTGTGGGTTATTTAATGCCAAAAAAGTGGGGTTTTAAGGTTTTAATGTTCGGTTATAGTGAAATGGTTGATATAGTCAAATTTTAATGAAAATATTTTTATTATTATTAATTTTTAAAATAAATGAAATATCTTCTAATTTTGTATTCAAAACTGTATTGCTTGTAATATTTTTTTCCTTCAAAAATGAATTATGGCAATAATTTTTTCCTTCAAAAATGTATTGTTGGTAATATTTTTCCTTAAAAAAATGTATATTTTTCTAAAAAATCCTATTTTTATGTAAATATTTCTATAAAAGAAATTCTATTTTTATAGTTTCATAGTGTCTTGACCCCAGTTTGGGGGTTAAATATTTGCCCATAGCTGGGACTCCGGGTCAGGGTAGACCTGGGAACAACAGCAATTAAGACGTGGTTCCATGCTTCTCACAACCTCCCAATCAGAGGCCTTGCTGCAGGATGCATTTTGCCGTCATACCCAGGACCGTTAATAAGGCAGAATAAGGATCATAATTTTTCTTTAAACTTGCCATCTATGTTTGTACTACGGTAATTGCAAGGGTAACCGTTTTTATACAAGAAATACTGGACATCAATTGACCGAACATTCAGCCTTATTGTCGGTTGAAATTTATAAAATTAATCGCTAAAAACAAGCTTTAGCTATTATAACTCTTGCTAGTATTAATAGAGATTCCTCTCGTAACCTTTTGTTTAAAGTAGTGAACAACATCAATATATTGATCATGATATTATTTTTCTATTCTCGTTACATGTGTTCTTCATTTAAAAATTCTTGCTTTTTGTTTATCTGCGAGATCTGGTGACGAATAGTCTTTTTAAGACCAGGAGAAGAATTCATTTCCTTGAAGCGATGTTTAATGATTGATCTATGAAAGTGTTCTTCATATTCTTTCTCGGCTGTTATTATACTCATTTTTTAAATATTCTTCGCAAGTCAATCAGTGAAAACATACGACCAGATTGTCTGGAATCACCTCAGTAACAACATTTACGAATTCAACAAGAATTCCTTTCAATTATGATTTTTTTATTGATCAACGTTTGTAATTTATTTAGTACTAGTCGTACCCTGCCACACGTTGCTGTGGCTCAGTTTGGTTAAATTGAAAAATTTATTTACTAAACCAACGAAATACATGGGATATCGATAATAATTCGTTGAAAAAATAAATAGAAAACATTTTTTAAAGGGAAAGATCTTCTGTTGTTTACGCCCGCCAAAATAGAAATAAAACTAAAAAATGGCTTAGGTTTGAAAAAAATAAAACAAGAAATTTATTTACTAAAACAACGAAATGGGAATTGTGCACTAAATTTGAGAATCGTGTATAATTATTTATACAGATCGTATGTGTATGAATCTCGGATTTGCTCACAGAAATTCTAGAATATATAATTAGTTTACCTTAAATGTGGAGTTTTCCCATGTTTTCTATGAAATAACAAAGTTTTCTGTAAAGGCGTCCATATTGATGATGAAAGGTTTTGCTTCGACTTTCATCGGCTTTAATCGAGTTTGCAAATTTTTTGAATATTTTAATGATTTTTGATATTAGGTATATAAAAACACGCTCGTATTCGATTAAAATGCCACAGTAAAATTTCAAAACTATTGGTGCATCCGTTTTATAGATTAGCGGATAGTAACAAACGGACAAGTACATTTTTATTTATATAGATGTGTTCTGTTAGATCATCTTATAGGTAAGCAAACAGATCGGTGTGATAAGAGAGAAAATACAATGAAATCCAATTAAATATCATTTATAACTCGTTTCCAAATTAAATATATATATATATATATATATATATATATATATATATATATGCAAAAGCATACTCAGTTATATTCTGAGATAAAAAACAGTATAGTTAAATATGGTTGAAAAACGTTTTTCTCAAGTCTTGTATATTTAACCATATATATATATATATATATATATATATATATATATATATATATATATATGTGTGTGTGTGTGTGTGTGTGTGTGTGTGTGTGTGTGTGTGTGTGTAGTGGTTACAAGGACGTTAACAGAAAGAAATCCACCATAAAGGAGTATATTGTCTTTTGTTGACATAAAACATTTCTATGCGACGATAACAATCACCGAATAGCAGACGCAGGTCGTGAATTTGTAATGCGGTTCTATGACGTCACACCACGTGAGAGACCGAAATGTTAACAGAACCATTAAATGCAATGTAATGTTTTGTGACTAGATTGAAATGTGATTTTTATTGAGTTTCGGTTGCTTTGATTTAATGTAGATGGTCTCCAATATCTGAAGGTTCTTTTTACTGTGTGCATGTGTGAGTATTATTGTGTTATCGACTACAATCTGTCTAATATTACATACCTGGCTATGTTTTCTAAAAAATGTTGTTTATTGAACTATGACTAAAAAGGTGACAGGTAAGTCTACGAGAGAGATTGGTTGTATTAAAATCAATATATGTAGTGGTTTTATTATTAGTATCCGATATACAATCTCTGAACGGGCATATAACTTCATACATTACATTGGTTTTCTGTACATGCTAATACATTTTTTTAATAGTGGGTTTAATATTGTTTGGTGGAAGAGTAGTATGATAGTATACATGCCAATCGTTTCATGGACATGAAGCCACTCTGAAGATGGGTCATGTGAGCCGAAAGCTTAGAACTAGCATAATAAAAAAATATCCAAATGTTGGACAATTTTTGTCTTTATTTTCGCCTGAAATTAAAGGCAAAATATGATCTTTAGAACGGCTCATGATTAAACCTAATAGACATTATTTCTCTGTTATACTTAACAATGTATGTTTAGAAAAAAAAAAAAAAAAAAAAAATATATATATATATATATATATATATATATATATATATATATATGCATTACTCTTCAGCAATGAACTGAGTTCTTTCGGTGACTGGCATGTGTATACCCAGCCTATATACAACACGCTAAAATTTCCCTTCTCTGATTACATACGCCTATGGCTTTGGGGTTAGTGACTCCGACTGACACCAAATCGGTCGGGTTTTGATCCCGGCCAGAAGCAAGTGAATGTCTAGCCACACTGATGAGCTGTGATACAGTGAAACAGGCTTGTATGTGGATGACAATTATATATAGAGAGAGAGATATAGATATAGATATAGATATCGTTATTATTATTATTTATATTAGAATATTTATGCTCCTATCTACGTGTGTGCGTAACTGTAAATGTTAGTATGTGCGTTTCTGAATCAGCAAGTGTGCTCGTAACAACGAATATGCGCATACTAATGTATACATAGACACACACATACATATTTCATCTTCCCATATGGACACATATGTATGTTTGTTTTTGTCTGTGAGCATGTGTTTGCAGAAGTGTAGAGTTATGAACAAGTCTCTTAATTTTACTTAGGTTCCTCACTTTATATTAATAAGAAAGGCATGGATCTAACTTCCGCTGTGCTCTTTCTCATCACCTGACAAAATGTCTTTCCACTGAAACCACTCCCCAATAACTAAGTTATCCATGCTTTATAAGAATAAAAATATTTTTACTGTGAGACTTTTGCCCTGCACTGCCACCTACCATCTTCAAAAATTTAAACGCAACGTCTTCTATCTTCCTAGCACTATTTTTATTGTCCTTTCTTCGGACTAAAGATTTTAGTGTCATTATCGTCTTGCTTGCGATGAAACCACAAAAAACAAACAAATAACAAAGAATCAACTTTCACATTGGACAAGACATGTGTGTATGTATATACCTGCTCGGTGTTTACGTATGTATACATACATTTTTGCTGAATGTGTATGCGTGTTTTATTAACGCAAATTGCGTTTTGGTTTATGCTTTATGCTTTATCCCTGGAGCATTGATTTAAAGCAGCTCTTATAATCAACCAATATAAAAGTTTATCATTTCCTTTTTCATATAAAAATGAGTTACTTCTCTTGGCTTTGACAATCTAATTTGAGTCAGATGTCTTCATTGTTGGTTCGAATTTGGATATCACGTATTCATTTTGAAATCAGTTCCACTCTTTCACCTTTCCTTCTCTGATTCTTGGAGAAATCTAAATGTGATTTCTTGCGTTTCTGTCAAAACGCTTTGGGAAGACAGAGTGAAGATATTTTTCATCCTTTTGTTTCTCTTTTTTTTTTTTAGTGTAATATTTTGTTTTTTGGGGGGGTTTTTTTCTGCTCTAAACGGAGATATGCTATTGAAATAGCCAAAGGTGGTTGGTTCAAATTTCAGTGAATAGATGGGTATCTGGTGCTTGAGTAAGTGTTTTAAACTCCAAAACTTTATTTCTATCTATTGAAAGAGAGAATTACTTTCGCCATTGTGTCTTCTGCAATTTCTCTCGAACTAACAGTTGTAGTGACTTTACCATAAATCACAGGTTATGAACTTAGTTTTTAAAATAAGACAAAATAGGAAACCTTGTATAGAAAACGTGTTTTTTCACTTTATGGCAGACATCGTCAGATCAGAATAAAAGACAAATATGTATGCAATAAAGACCGATTTAATCTTTTATAAAGGGACAGTAAATTACATTTTCTGATCCTCCAATAAAAAAGTTTTGTTTGTAAAGAAGGTGTTAACGTCTGTTGAATTTAAAATTCGCCAACTGCCAGAAGATCTGTTTGTTTTATTAGTTCATACGTATATCGAATTGTATGAGCCTGATCTGATATTGACCGAAAAGAATCGTGAGATGAGTACACTTTTATAGCCATTTCTTCCTAGTGAATACTGTTCTCTTCTAATTATATGCAAGTGTCAAAGCCAACGTTGAGAAATCAAACGATGAGTCTGATGTCCCATTAATAGAGCGACGTATCAGGACAGAACGTGAAACAGCGAATAAAAACGTGCGAACTGTTGACAAAAAAATTGAAATGAGAGACACGACCAGTTATTCACCCACTCACAAGGATGATTGTCCAAAGGTGGAACATCGGGGTCTACTTATGTAGATGGGGAAGTTTCTGGTGGATCACCTGGTAACGAGGTAAGCGACGTTGTCCAAGTGGGAGAAATGTCCATTGCAGCAAAAAGAAATAATGCCTCTATACGGTCCATAGATGAACGCAAGACTAAGAAGGAAAAATTGAAAAGTATTTTGGACTTACTGGCAGATATGCTGTAAAGTAATTTAGAGAAAAATAAAATTGTGGGCGGAATGGAGAACGCTTGCGATAAATCGTTAGATTAGCTTCCTTGTAACATTGCACGGAGTAGTTGCAGTCTGTTTAGAAAATATAGGTGAAGGATACGGGTGTATATTGTTGTAGATCCCGGGTGAGAAACCACAGAAAATAATAAATAACAAAAGCAGATATGGAGATAATAAATGTAAGTTATATTGAAAAAAATATACAAACTGGAACACGGGTTAGTCAATTCAGGAATACTGGGAATACTGTTAGTAGGAATCAATATATACAATCTGGTAGTGAAGAAATATGTGCGAGTAATGAGTCTATATTCTTACTGACCAACTAGCGGCGGTACAACTACACAACACATCAACTCTGACAATCACTATATTTAGCTGTCCCTCCCACTAAGGGCAACATGTGACACATGGTCAGTTTATGAGTGGGAATTTCCGGGCTATATGGCCCAGCCAAAAAATACCTGTCTATTTTTCCCCAGTCGTGCTTCTACCCTTCGGCGGAACCACGACTGGGTTATTGCTCTCTGCTCAGAAGCAGAGAGCGCCCTCTGCCCGAAGGCAGAGAGCTGACAGTGAGAAATGCCGTCGCAGCGAGTAAATACCCACTCTGACAATCACTGCCGTTCTCTGTATAGGCATAATTATAGGTACACATCAGGCGAGTCCATTTTTATGTGCAAAAAAGGGTAATCCCCAACATATATAGTTAAACACTGAAAACAGACACTGGAAATTCAATAAAATTAGGAACACATACACCAAATCATGCATACACAAAGAATCATAAAGAAAAGATATACACAAGAACAAAATAATAGAATATATATGATTATACACAAAATAAACACATACAAGCATATAATTATAAAAGCCATGTAATTATATGAGGCTATATAAATAAAAATGGCCATATAATTATAAGAGGCCATATAATTAAAAGACGCATTATAAATATAAATGGCCATGTAATTATAAAATGCCATATAAATATAAGAGGCCATATGATTATGAGAGGCCATATAATTATAAGAGATTAATATAATTATAAAAAGCCATATAACTATAAAAGGCCATACAATTATAAGAACCATATAAATATAAATGGTCATGTAAACCATATATAAGAACCATATAAATATAAGTGGCCATATACTTATAAAAGGCCATTAATGTACAAAATAACTACACACAATAATAACATAAAAACTAAAAATAAAAAACTGAAGAAGAAAAACAAATAAAAATACAATTATAAAAAGAAAGCAAGAAAATAGGTCTATATAATATAATTATAGTCATAAATAATTTATGACCAGAAAAACTTTTAAAATAAATGATACACAAGAAAAAATACTGTATTTACATTTTTCAGACTATTGTCCTCATCTTTATTGCTATTTGTACGACGTTTCGGCAGTTGTACGCTCCAGCCTTCTTCAGTTGCTAGGAATTTCGAACCGAACTATTTGTTACATTCACTAGGGTATATCATCCTCATTTTTGCGTAACGCTTGGAATGAAAGTCATCAGTTATCTCCCACTAAACATGCAAGTTATTTGTTCACTACTGCTGTAGCTTGGTATTGAACTCACAACTCTAATAGTCAAATCAGAAACTAACCAAAGTGTATATCCACTGGGCTATGTGTTCTTAAGGAATGAGGATGATATACCTCAGTGAATGTAATAAAGGGTTCGGTTCGAAAATCCTAGCACCTGAAGAAGGCCGGAGCGTACAACGGCTGAAACGTCGTACAAATGGCAACAATGATGAGGACAATCGTCCGAATAATGTAAATACTGTAAATACTACATCATCACAGAAATATAGACAAATAGAATGATCTATTATTAAACGTCGTACAAATGGCAACAAAGATGAGGACAATAGTCCGAATAATGTAAATACTGTAAATACTACCTCATCTCAGAAATATAGACAGATAGAATGATCTATTATTAAACGTCGTACAAATGGGAACAAAGATGAGGACAATAGTCTGAATAATGTAAATACTGTAAATACTACCTCATCTCAGAAATATAGACAAATAGAATGATCTATTATTAAACGTCGTACAAACGGCAACAAAGATGAGAACAATAGTCTGAATAATGTAAATACTGTAAATACTACCTCATCTCAGAAATATAGACAGATAGAATGATCTATTATTAAACGTCGTACAAATGGGAACAAAGATGAGGACAATAGTCTGAATAATGTAAATACTGTAAATACTACCTCATCTCAGAAATATAGACAAATAGAATGATCTATTATTAAACGTCGTACAAATGGCAACAAAGATGAGGACAATAGTCCGATTAATGTAAATACTGTAAATACTACCTCATCTAAGAAATATAGACAATTACAAGAAAAATATTATGCAAAAATAAGAAAAAAAGCAATTTACAAAAAAAAAGATTCACAAAAAACGCAAAGAAAAAGAAAACAAGACAAAAATGAAAATGTTAAAGACTCACAAACATAAAAGAAAAAAAAGCAATATAATAAAAATTTCAAATAAAATACGGTCAGTAGTAGTGGTTTACTGTCTCAAAAAATATAAGGTTTTAAATATATAACAAAAGAATTAAAAAATACTGATAAAATTATAAATTAAAAATAAGATATGGTTCTAAAGAAGGATGCGGAGGAAACTATCGACAGAACATGTGAGAAACAACGAGAGTTTGGAGATGATATAAGCAGAACGGAAACTGATATTTAACATCATGAAAAGACAACTGAAGTTTTTGGGAGATCTAGAGAGAAAGGACGGCTTGGAGAATCTGAAGCTAACGGGACGGATCGAGAGAAAGACATACAAGAAAAAGCAACGTATGACATACTTGATGGAATTGAGCAGATGGAAGGTGGAGCAGTAAAAGAAAAATAATTGTTAAAAGCTACAAAAGATGGGAAGATGTGGAGGGCCATGCTCCATTACGTCCTGAATAGACACGGCACATTGTAACAGTTGTATATACTAGAAAACTATTTTAATTATATGTTACTAAAAACGATATGTTTCGTTGGAGTGTTTGACAAGGGATATTTTCTTTTTTACAGCCTAAGTAATGTCATCCGGACATTGATCAAATGTGCCTCCCGAAAATATGTCAATGCAGTATTCCTCTTTCTGCCAAGGAAACCACTATAACGTTTAGAGTAACAAGATAAAACGTCAGATTGCAATCATTCATCGATTAGTTTTAACCCTCTAGGGCCATTCGTATCATATTTGATACAGTATGAAAACAAGCCTTGAAAGAAATATTTTCCTGAAAAATTTTTTAAGAGAAATATTTTATAAATTTCAAATGAAAGCAGTACTGACTGCTCACTCAATGAATACCAAATGTTTCCTTATAGGGAAATACCAAATGTTTCCTTCTAGGGAAATACTGTATCAAATATGATACGAATGGCCCTAGAGGGTTAAGTAGTAATTAGTGGGGGATCTGTTTATTACTTCATAACAATATAGAACTGATCCCCCACTTTATGACAAGTAGAAGCCTTAATCATATTATATTATTAACCCTCTAGGGCCATTCGTATCATATTTGATACAGTATGAAAACAAGCCTTGAAAGAAATATTTTCCTGAAAAATTTTTTAAGAGAAATATTTTATAAATTTCAAATGAAAGCAGTACTGACTGCTCACTCAATGAATACCAAATGTTTCCTTATAGGGAAATACTGTATCAAATATGATACGAATGGCCCTAGAGGGTTAAAGTTTTAATTACACCCGAGCAACGCCGGACTATACTGCTAGTCTCTATATATTTATAGAACAACACACGAAAAGCTTGTAGTAAAGACAAGGAAAAGATTTAATAAAATATGCCATCGTTTTTTCAAGGTGTTGAACTGCCATTATTTAGAGAATTTACTAGACATAAAGTGAATTATTTTTCTTTCATTTTTTGGCAAACTTTTCTTCCCAGTATAACTTTAATAAAATTTCAGTTTAATAAAATATGCCGCCTTTCTTG
Organism: Ascarosepion bandense; assembly: GCA_037127315.1. NCBI lineage: Eukaryota > Metazoa > Mollusca > Cephalopoda > Sepiida > Sepiidae > Ascarosepion > Ascarosepion bandense. Next base: position 783,042 of record JBBBDQ010001935.1, read on the forward strand.
AAGGCATGAAAAGGAAAAAGTATATTTAAAACTCACTTGTGAGAAACTTCTAAAACTTAGCAAAAATATACCGCCTTTTTTGACTGCATGGACGAAGAATATATTTATGTATTTAAAGATTCCCATAATAAAATCATTTAAAATAAACATTTAAAATATGCCGCAATATTGTGACTAGATGGGTTAACTGCTATATTGACATATGTAAAGACGAACACGTGATAAGCTTCTCATATGAGTAATGACTTAATATCCAGTCATTTTATGACATTGATAAACAAGTAGTAATATAAGATTTTCCTGTACATAGGGTGGGGGGATCAGTTTTCTATTGTTATTAAATAATGAATTGATTCTCGCAAAATTATTTCTTATGAATATAATCGTTAAAACTGAAAAAAATAACATTAAAGGATGTTAAATCCTACTAACTAAAAAAACAAAATAAATTGTACACCCGCAAAATCAAATTGAAACGACTACAACATTTGGGAAAAACCCGAAGTAAAATTGCACATCCGCAAAAGAGGCAAAAACAGTTAAAAGCTTTCCTTTCTCACAAGTCAGTGTGAAAAGCGATACTCTGGACCCTGATTGGTTAAAAATTCGAGAAATTTAAAATACATAAGCGAAACACTTTTTTTCACAGCTAAAGAAAAAACGTTTCTGGAATCCTCACACATGACCAGAATTCAATATTTAAGGAGGCCTCCTGACCAGTCATAGTTAGGCAGTCAGTCAAGAGGGTCAGTGAGAGACACCAGTCGGTCGATTCGTCACTCAAACAAGCAGACGAGCTGTCAGTCAGCGAGGCAGTCAGCTACGCCAGTCAATCCCGAAAAACACAGTGTCAGATACGCACAGTCCGATAGGCGCCGACAACAAAGAGACCAGTGTCGAAAAACAAATCCGTCACCGACTTAACCGCTACTGATGAGAGGAAGAAAGAAAGAAGCAAGACACCTGCAACGGCCGTAAAACTTTTCACAATCAACCAGAAAGGAGAAGCAACATTGACATACTAAGTAAAGTAGACTGATTCATCGATTTACACACACGTTCTAGCAATTACTACTCTCTCTCTCTCTATCTCTCTCTCTCTCTCTCTCTCTCTCTCTCTCTCTCTCTCTCTTTTCCTTCGGGAATTCTCATTCACACTCCTATTCAACACAATTTGAAACAATTTCCTTTTACACTTACTTAGCGGCTGATAGATAAAAAGGAAAGAAACATTGTGCTACTTCTTCTTTTATGTGCCATGTCCTTTCAGGACGTAGGAAATCATGGCTTTCCCCATCTTCCTGTCTTTGGTGCCTCTTAGCACGATTTCTCCTGTTGCTCCATGTAACCCTCGTTCCGTCATCCACCTGATCAAGTCCTTCAAATATGTTATCCGCTGCTTTCCCGTCTCTTTTTCCTTCTATCTGACCTGTTAGTATCAGGTTCTCCAAGCCCTCCTTCCTCATTGCATGTCCCAGGAACTTTAGTTGTCTCTTCCTGGTGCTCAGTATTAATTTCCTTTTCGTCTCCTACCTTTCCCAAACATCGTCATTGCTCACATGCTCGGTCCATGATATCCGCAGCATCCTTCTGTAGAACCACATTTCAGTTGCTTCAAGTTTTTCCTTTATCTTTGATGATATTGTCCAGTATTCACTGCCATATTGAAGAACTGATATCACATAGCAATCTAGTACTCTCTTCTTTGTTTTTAGCAAAATTGTCCTGTTTCTTAATACTTTACTCAACTTCTGGAATGCTTCCTTGTGGTTTTGGATCTCAGGAACATAAATGTATAGAAACTGATGTGACCACAAAGTGAGGGGTCAGTTTATATACTGATTGTAATATGGAATTGATCCCCCACTTCATAAACAGTATACTTCTGTAGAACCACATTTCATCTGCTTCAAGTTTTTCCTTCATCTTCGAAGATATTGTCCATATTGAAGAACGAACATCACATAGCAATCCAGTACTTTCTTCTTTGTTTCTAGCGAAATTGTCCTGTTTCTTAATACTTTACTCAACTTCTGGAAAGCCTCATTTGTCATGCCAATTCGCCTTCGGATCTCAGTGTTGCACTTTCCGTCTTCTGTTATAACACTTCCCAGCTATTTAATTTTTTGTACCTGCTTGATTTTAGAGTCCCTCACCTGTACACACTTAAAACAGCCACTTTTATATTCAACCAACATTCACACAAATATAGAATACACTTTTCTATCAAAGAAAAGATACGCTGACAAATTGTTTATACTGTATATATGTTGTGAAATACAATATTTTCATATTTTTGTACAATATTTTTTATTGCGTTATCCTTTCTTGAAATTTGTGTTGTGTTTCTATGTACCGGATAACCCGCATTAAAACTGGCTTTTTAAACCGGTTTGTTCTGGAACCCACATGATCATTCGATTTAATTTTATGAGCTTAAGACGATAAAAAAAAACTGTGGGATCAATAAAAAATGTATTCTAAAACATTATCTTTTTTTTACGTGTGGATACATATTAAGCAACGTTGAGCCTGGTCAGTACTTAGGTGGGTGACCACTTGAGAATACCAGGTGCTGTTAGCACTCACGGATGTGCGTTGGGGTGCGGTGGATGTCGGCTTGGAGGGGAAATCGGTGAGCCGAGTTCCAATTTCAGTCGAGCACGCTGCATTCACTTGCGCACTGGTACCCTTGGGAAAGGTATTAATCCGTTCGTTCCCTCCAATTATGGGTTAAATAATTGAGGTCTGCTGTTCGTGCGATTTGTGGCAGTCATCTGCACCAATTGTTTGTTATCAGCAGTTCCAAGATATTACAGGGTAGGACTTGGGACCCTGCCCTTAAACAAATCCCAATGAGACTTGCTCCGTCAGGGAGGAAGCCCGCTCAACCCGACTAGGGTGAATGCGGCATACATACATACATATATATACATATCACTGCAGATATAAAAAAAACTTCGAAAACTTCTATGACGGGAAGAATTTCGCTTAAAGGCACTAAATTTGGAACTAAGGAGTGTAGTTGATCTGAACACTTTTCATAGAAATATCGATTAGCAGAGAGGGACTTCTGACGTTTAGTCTGTAAGAAAGTGATAGTAGGGTGGAAAAAATTTCGTTACTTACAGGGACGCGGAGATGCTTTTGGACTTTATCGAAACTAGAAAATAAAGACAGGTCAGCTTATGTGCGTTGTGGTGCATTGGATATCGGCTCGGAACGAGAAATCGGGGAGCCGAGTTCGAATTTCAGCTGAATTCATTGCATTCACTTACTTGCAAATACCCTTAGGAAAAGTATTAATCCGTCTCTTCCCTCCAGTTATGGGTTAAATAACAGGACAGATTGGGTTCTATAGCCTTGGTCGGCAACCAGTCTACCGCAGAAAGCAATGGCAACCTACTGCAGGATAATCTTCTGCCTAGTCAGTCATGTCTCTTTCGACACATGATCGCCCAAACGTGTATCACGTATGGCACTTCACTGACTGACTCCATTTTCGGGCTAATCTGCTTTTCTATGGTAGAGTGTGGTAACAGGGGTCACCGCTGTAGAAGTAGGGATATGATTAATGTTTATTAAATTGGCCTTGTGTCAAACATAACTAAACTTCTCACAACTTAAGGTTTTATTAGAATTAACATCAGAATTATCAGATGGTTATTAGAAGGTGGATTGGTGGAAGAATAAAAGTATATCTTTTTGTATGTTTAAATAGATTTATTAGTAAAACAGAATAACATGAATTGGTAGAAGTTAAATGTTTATTAGAAACAGTAGTAAGGAGTTAAGGGTATCAAGAGTTCGTTGTAGTAACTTGTGTGTATGTATGTATGAGCGTTATCATTGGGTAAGTTTGTCTTTAAAGTTACCGCTTAGTCTTAAAGTGTTCCGTTCGTTTATCAAATATAAGGTGACAGACAGGTGAACAATGAAAAGAAAGGAATTCAGAGAGCAAGTTAGAGATAATAATAACGATCGCTTGACGTTTGTCAAGGGACGTGTTAATACGCTCGTCCTCTTCCCTCTGGCGACAAGCGAACTTTTAATTTGTTAGAGGGGCGTGAAAAGGTCATTTGGGAATTCTCTCCCGGATGTGATTCTGGCCTTTCCAGTAGACACAAACAAACTTCACCTAAGGGTCTGTAAAAAGAATTTGTTGCTGATAATTAAAGATTATTTGATTTTTTAGATGTTTTCTACTTTCCTGTTGGCCGAAAAGCATTTCGCATCAAGGTGTGAAATTTCACGAGTTCTGTTTTGGATTCACTTTTGCGCGTGTGCTAAGCAAAGTTTTGTAAATTCGAGTCTTTTTTAATTTCTAACAAAATCACTGGGTCAGTGCTTAGCATTTAAATTTTAAATCTGGGTCTTGTTTTAAATCTAGGTTTTTTATCGATGGGTCGTATGTATGAGTGACACTTAAGATCATTCAAGATCTCAAGTGGCACTTTAAAACGCGCGAGAGAACATCCGTTCAGCACGATTGGTGAATGTTCCGCGTCTAATCGATGATGGTTGAATATAACTGGTTTGGTCTTCGAAGTATTAAATAAAACCAACCGAACTCTAACATCTCGCCACATACACAAAGTTTCATTTATAAATAAGTTTAGAAAACACACTGCATTAAACAGTCATAGGTTGTTATTTCAATACTTTGTCAGTATGTCGATACAAAATAAAATAATCGTTAGAAGATCTGTTTTGTAACAACTAGTTGATTGAAAAATGTAAATTCCTTAGAAAAATATTTACTGTAAAGATAATTTAAATTGTATTATTTTCACAAAAGAATACTAGAATCTTTTTGATTTTAGCTATTTCAAGCCAAACTCCTGTTTTCCGACACTTTGAGCAGGCTGGTTGGTTCATGAATCGAGTTTATTAATTCTTTGTTGACAGTCTTAATTATAGAAGCTCATAATAAATTATCATCTAAAATATTTTTTAATTATCTGTCCCCAGAAATATTTGCTTCCTCATGTGAGTCAGGGTAAATAATAATACAAGAGCCAATGAAATGAAAAACATCAAACATAAATTTGAACAAATAAAACGACGAAAAAAGAAAATAAGTCACAGAGTGAAAACAAATATAAAATATAAATTTAACAATCATGTTTTTTCAAATTTTAGTCCACATCAAAAACACAAAAAAGAAAAGGAATTTCGAAGTTGTTGTTTTTACCCAGTTTATGGCTGAAAATTATAAATTGATTAAAAAATTGAAGTGAAAATAATTTTAATTATTTTCCCAACTTCAGTAGTTATTTTTTCCTTTTATCCGTCATGATTTGAGTTGTGTACAAATGACTATCTTTCGACCATCCTTTGACTGGCTGCTTGGAGTCAGGTTCGTTTCTGTTTATTATTCGGGGTAGATTAGAGATCAACTGTTTGATCTGTACAGGAAGGTTTTTAATAGAAAGAAAAACTCTCCATTGAGATAGTTTTCTGTATTGAAACCGGAAATAATACGTGTAGCCTTATGCGCAAATAAGAAAGTTGACTCAGTCTGTCCACATCCTGTATGGCTGTAGATATAAATAAACACGCCTTATTTATGTAAATAGATAGATAGATAGATAGATAGATAGATAGATAGATAGATAGATAGATAGATAGATAGATTGAGAAAGAGAGCGAAAGAAAGAGGGGTACGAACAGACTGAGATAGATAGATAGATAGATAGATAGATAGATAGATAGATAGATAGATAGGATCAGATTGAGAAAGATAGCGAGAGAGAGAGGGGGTACGAACAGACTAAGATAGATAGATAGATAGATAGATAGATAGATAGATAGATAGATAGGATCAGATTGAGAAAGATAGCGAGAGAGAGAGGGGGTACGAACAGATTAAGATAGATAGATAGATAGATAGATAGATAGATAGATAGATAGATAGATAGATAGAGTTCCTTAGCGTAGGTGAAATGTGGCACAAGGCCGAAAGTTTGAGGCATTCAGTGAAAATCGAACTTCAAACTCAGTCTTAAATATTCTTGCGATGCAAGCTTGCTAACCATTGCACCACGTCGAGATGCCCATATTTGCTAAGCGTAGATTTGGTGTGACACAAGGCCGAAATTGAGCCACCCACTGAGGATCGAACTCCCAACTCAGACGTAACTGATCTAACGAGCATCCTTGCTAATTATTACACCATGTGCTAATAGATAGATAGATAGATAGATAGATAGATAGATAGATAGATAGATAGATAGATAGATAGATAGATAGATGATTTTCTAAGTGCCACTTAGATGTAGCCCAAGGCTGAAAGTATGGAGTACCTAGCGAGAACTGAACTCACTAGTCAGTTGAAATAGGTTCCAGCAACATAAGCTTCCTACCCATTATATCACGTCGCGGTGTAGATAGATAGATAGATAGATAGATAGATAGATAGATAGATAGATAGATAGATATTCTTATTATTTAAACTATATAGCTTCATAAAAACCAGACTCTAGTACTGATATCATACATTGCTTCCGCCTCCTTCGGCTATACAGAATCGTTTTCTAAAATCAATGCCAGAAGATGGCTTACAGCGAATGACTCCTGTAGGTCTTAAAAAAGACGATTCTTCACAATAACTCGTACTGGCTTTACTGAATCAAAAATAAGCAACATTACCTGATAAAAAGACCACATTATGCGAAAACTGCCAAAGGTAGCAGCAACTAAAATGAATAGCCCATTTAACTTGAATACAAAATGATTGCATAATCAATATGTCGACTCTCCACACAACTTTATGCTGTCACTGTTATATATATATATATATATATATATATATATATAGTTATGTATAATTTCGCCCAGAATTGTATTTACATTAAACAAATATTATTAAACAGCAGGCTAGTAAGTAAAAAGTGTTTACATTAAATAAATATTATTTCGAAAAATGAGGAAAGTAAACACCAGTATGAGTTGAAATTTTATTTATGTCAAGACAACTGTTCTCATGGTCAGGAAATATAAAACAAAATGTATTTATATATTATTTGGGATAATTAGGAATACAAAGACCAGCTTTTCATAGAAAGAATGTAATTATTTTTGTGAGCAGCCGTGCTCAATGTCAGAAAATATAAACCATGAAAAGACCGAAATTAAGATGACGCATCTGTGAACCACACAATTAATTAATCAAACAGAAAATATTAACCAATGACAGAGGAATGTAATCACGTCAAAGGCAAGTGATCAAAGGTATCAATAATTCGAAAATAATAAACAAATGTGCTTGAAAAAGAGATGGAGCAATCAGGCGAAATTCGGTATTTCAACTTATATAAGAGCGAAGGTGCAAGAGATAGCCAGCCTAGAGTCGGAGATAACGCAAAGCACTGCAACTCCAGCCAATCAACTCCCTCACATTCGTGTGTCTACATCTGACTACACTTCTAAACACAACGAAAAAAATAATAATATAAGATATTAATATTAATATTAAAATATTTTTAGATATACGTGTTCGTTGATTTTAGTTATATGACAAGGCGATTTTGATCCCTTACCATACAAATAAAGTTGCCTCTAAACAGCCGGATATTTTCCCATCGTAATATAAATAATGTTTCCTCTATGGAATAAGTTTTCTTCGCATCACAATATAAATAATGTTTCCTGTATGGAATCGTTAATCTTCCTAACATAATATAAATGATGTTTGTTCTATGGAATCGGTTTTCTTCACATTACAATATCAAGATTGTATGTTCTTTGAATTCGTTTATCTTTTTATTATAATAAATAAAATGTTTCTCTATGTATTCGGTTATATTCTTATTACCATATAAATAATGTTTCTTCGATGGAATCGGTTATCTTCCCATGACCATATCAAAAATATTTCCTCTATGGAATCTGTCAACTCTCCATTATCATATAAATAATGATTCTACTATGGAATCGCTTATCTTCCCATTACCATATAAATAATGTTTCTCCTATGAAATCGGTCTATTCTTCCTTACCACGTAAATAATATTTTCTCTATGGAACTGGTCATCTTCTCATTACCATATAAATAATGATTCTACTATGGAATCGGTTATCTTCCCATTAGTATATAAATATTGTTTCTTTTATAGAATCGGACATCTATCCATTACCATATAGACTAGGTACCTACAAAAAAATCACTGCTCATTTTCAATACCTCAATTTAAATTTAATTTTTAAAAAATAAAACTGTTTTCTTGAAGCTTTAATTTTAGCTTTAATTGAAAGCCAAGAGATTAAATTTACTAATTACAGTAAGCAAAATACGCTGGTTTAGTTCAAATCGAAATTATATTGCTCGGAATCACAAATTTAACTGCTGAAAAAATTTTTTAAATTTACCGCCATTATTGAGTAATCAACACATCAACAGTAGCTAAATTTCTGTTTTAAAAATCTTGCACAAAAAAATATACCTCCTTGACACGTTATTTAAGTTGATTTTTATAATTGAAACATACCTTTATTTGATTTCAAACAAGTATTAACTGCTTACTGTCGGAAATTTACGAAATAAATCACTCTTAACTGACGTTAGACCTCTTGTCAGCGCTTATCTAAGCGAAAAATTATGTGTTGAAAAGTAGCAGGTGTGAATGACGTTTGGATGGCGACCGAAAGTGACAAAAAATTCATGTAGCTTAAAACGTAACCTTTGGAAATTTAAATGTTTTTTGTTGTTTTTTAACTAAATAGTAAAATTAAAAATTTGACATAATATTTTCAGCAAGTATAATATTTTACAGAATTTTAGTTTAGATTTATAGCCAGACTATGCTTTCTGAATAAATAAAAATAAAATATGCTTTCTGAATAAATAAAAATAAAATATGCTTTCTGAATAAATAAAAATATGCTTTCTGAATAAATAAAAATTTAAATTTCTTTTAAAAGAAAGAATTAAATTAAAATAACCGAACTAAGTTATGTTATTTATTAATATTTTTCTGAAATATTAAATATTTTTATGTTTAGATATTACATATTTATCTTAAATTATTAATATGCTTTCTCAAAAATTAAATTTCTTTTAGAATAATTTTAATTTAATAAAAAAAGAATGAAATTAGAATCAAAATGTGGTTTGTGTAGTTTTCGATGTAAGGGGAATTCATCCAAACACTTGTTAACTTCTAAAAACAAGACGACCTCTACGGAAACTTGTTATGACCCCTATGGAACACTGTACTTAATAAAATTTTCCAAAATTTAATTTTTTTAATTATTTTAAAAGTAAAATTGGTGAATGATTTTTATTAAACTTTTCAATTTTTGATAGGCAATGTGATAATCAATTCTTAAGTAAAAAAGAAATTCAACAACGTTTTTATAACAGGTTTTTAAAATATTTTTAACACTTTTATGAATTATTATAATAAAAAAATAAAAAATATAAACAATTATTTCACAATTTTATTAGTAAACGAAAAAAAATTTTTTCTTCAGAATATAATGTCCTTAATAATTATTATTTATTCCAGCAATTAAAAGTTTATCAAATTAAATTATATCAGAGTTTTATTGCAATTTTATCTTACTCTTCGGAGCAGATTTTCGGCCAGGTTGTCCACTTTAGAATAAAAAACACAGATGATTTATATGCCTTAATGAGTCCTGCATTTAACTAATAAAAAATCGCTCATCTTCCCATTACCATATAAATAATGTTTCTTGTATGGAAACGGTTATCTTCCCATTAGCATATAAAAAAATGTTTCCCCTATGGAATCGGTCAACTCTCCATTACCATGCAAATAATGTTTCCTCTATAGAATTTGTTATCTTACCAGTTCCATTAAAATTAGTTTTCTTCTATGGAATCGGTCATCTTTTCATTACCATATAGATATTGTTTCCTCTATACAATCGGTTATTTTTCCATTACCATATCAATAATGATTTTTCAATGGAATCAGTTATATTCCAATTACCATATAAATAATGTTTCTCTTTTTTTTTGTTTTTTTTTTATCTTCCCATTACCATATAAAAAAAGTTTCTTCTTTGGAATCTGTTATCTTTCCATTACCATATAAATAATGTTTCTTCTACGGAATCGGTTAACTTTTCATTACCATATAAAAATGTTTCCCCTATGGAATCGGTCAACTCTTCATTACTATGTAATTAAGGTTTCCTCCATGGAATTTGTTATCTTTCCAGTACCGTTAAAATACGTGTTTCTCTATGGAATCGGTTATCTTACTGTTACCATTTAATATCGTTTCCTTTATGGAATAGGTCATGTTTCCATTATTATATTGATATATTTTCTTCTATGAAATCGGTTATTTTTCCATTCCTTTATAAATATTGTTTCCTCTATGGAACCAGTCATCTGCCCATTACCAACATATAATGTTTCTTATATGCCATCGGTTAAAAACCTATTACCATATAAATAGTTTTTCCTCTATGGAATCGGTCATCTTTCCATTACCATATAGATATTGTTTCGTCTATGAAATCAGTTATTTTTCCATTAAAATATAAATAATGTTTCTTCAATGGAATCAGTTATCTGCCAATTGCAATGTAAATAATGCTTCCTCTATGAAATCAGTTATCTTCCCATTACTATATAAATAATATTTCCTCTATGGAATCGGTTATCTTCCCATTACCATATAAATAATATTTCTTCTATAGAATCTCTTAGCTTTTAATGACCATATAAATAATGTTTCTTCAATGGAATCGGTTATCTTTCCATTACAATATAATTATTATATCCTGTATAGAATCGGTCATCTCTCTATTGCCATACAGATATAGTTTCCTCTATTAAATCTGCTATTTTTGCTGACCATATAAATAATATTTCTTCTATGGAATCGGTTATCTTCCCATTACCATATAAATAATGTTTTATCAATGGAATTGGTCATCTTCCAATTACCATATAAATAAAACTTTTTCTGTGGAATCGGTCGTCCTCCTATTACCATATAAATAAAGTTTCTTCTATGGAACCGGTTATCTTGTCATTACTATATAAATAATATTTCCCCTATGGAATCAGTCATCTTCCTATTACCATAAAAGTAATGTTTCATCTATGGAATAGGTTATCATCCTTTGCCATATAAACATTATTTCCTCTATGGAATCGGTCATCTCTTTTATGGTATCGGTTATCTTCCCATTACCATATAAAAAATGTGTTTCTTCTATGGATTCGGTTATCTTCCCATTACCATATAAATAATGTTTCCTCTATGGAATCAGCCATCTTCCTATTACCATAAAAGTAATGTTTCTTCTATGGAATCGGTTATCTTCCCCTTGCCATATAAATAATTTTTCTTCTATGGAGTCGGTTTTCTTTCCATTACCATATAAATAATGTTTCTTTTATGGCATCGGTTATCTTCCCTTTACCATATAAATATTTTTCCTCTATGGAATCGGTCATCTCTCCATTACCATAGAGATGGTGTTTCCTCTATGAAATCTTTTATTTTTTCATTATCATATAAATAATGTTTCTTCTATTGAATCAGTTATCTTCCAATTACGATATAATTTTTTCTATGGAATTCGATTATCTTCCCATTACTATATAAATAATATTTCTTCTATGCAATCGGCCACCTTTCCATTACCATATAAATAATGGTTCTTATATGGAATCGGTTATCTTCCCATTACCATACAAGTAATGTTTTCTCTATGAAAACTGTCAGTTTCCCATTACCATATCAATAATGCTTCCTCTATGGATTCGGTTATTTTTCCATTATCATTTAAATAATTTTTCTCTATGGAATTGGTTATCATCCCTTTTTAATATGAATAATTTTTCCTGTAGTGAATCGTCTATATTCCCATTACAATATAAATATTGTTTACTCTATGGACTCTGTTATCTTCCCATTAGTATATAGATATTTTTTCATCTAATCTTTTTTTTTTTAGTTGGTTATAAAAAATAACACATGAAAAAGTTTTATTAGATTAAAATCACTTTACAAGATATAAATTTTGTAATATTTTCGGATATGTTTCCATCAGAAAGGAGTAAGTAAATGCCTGTTTCATTCGCAAAAATATTAAAGTATCCTAACTCGGCTTAAATACAATATCATTCTTCAGCCCTTAAACCCTTTTTAGTAACTAATTAACAGTGAAATTAATCCACGAGTTTAAAATTTGGCGTCATGTCGAGTCTCTGAATTGCAGAAAATTATTGTTCTTTCGTGACCATATTGTTTCTAATCACCTGATGTAGATATGCCTCTGTAAATATACCGCCGCCATCATTCTGTCACCCCCCCCCATGCTGCTCACCGTAGTCATTGTCACGTGGAGTGACACGCTCTTCTCCAATTGGTAAGCGCATCTGTCGCTTTACTTTGGCTGATTTAAGTCCCGAATTTCAGTTATATTAAATATGATACTTTGTTTTCTTTTTTTTTTAATCATATCACCCCGAGCAAGGCGATAACGCCACTGATGTGCAGCGGGCTACGTAAGAGTGAAAAGATTGGAAAAGAGAAAACCGGAGACCACCTCCTAAGCAGGGAACAAGGGATGAGCCTCTTCACATATTCAGTAGACGAGGGTGGAGTGTGAACCGGGCGATAGTTTAGTCTATCTACTCCAATTGAGTTTATCTACTACAATTTTGGCTCGTACTGTTCTATCTCGTGCTGGGCTCAATGGTTAGCGAAATATTTTGAAAGAAAACCAACTGCTATTGGCAGATGTTATTTGGCGTTTATTGTTTCGCTCAAAAGCGATTTGCTTTTTCTCAGGCAGGTCTACAGCGTCAAGAAATAACAATTTTATTTGCGTTATTCTTACTTTTCTACGCTAAAGACGGAGTTAAAATGACAAACCCAAAGGACAAAGGTCACTCTTGAATGCAACTACATACTTGTAGTCTCAAGAGAATCTAATTATATTATGTTTTTTGGAAAAAAGTTTAAATATAGTTAATTCTCCAGCTAGAATTATTAGATAGAATCATTTGGCATGTTTTAATCCTTTTTGGTTCGATTTTCATGAGGAAATTTATCTTATCTAATTTATCTGAACCGATCGGGTCGTAAACACGCTTTCTTTCAACAGCCTAGTTACTGCCATATTTTACTACAGAATTTACCTTGCAGTTATTCCACCAAAGAAGTCTACATTTCTATTTCTAAATATAAGCAGCAATGCACTTTTAAAACAATTACCAGAAATACATTTTTGAAAAAAATATTTACCAGCTATCATTTTTTTAATTGCATACAAGACATTTAAAAATATGCCCGCAATCTTTTTCTCTGTGCTTTGTTCTTTCAGGACGTAGGCGATCATAGCCTTCCACGTCTCCCTATCCCTGGTGGCTCGTAGCACGCTTTCTCCTCTAACGTTTCGCAGTCCCCGTTCTGTCATCCACCTGCTCAGGTCCTTCAAATATTTTATCTGCTGTTTCTTCTGGTTTCGTTTTCCTTCTATCTGGCCTGTTAGTATCAGATTCTCCAAGCCCTACTTCCTCATTGCATGTCCCAGGAACTTTGGTTGTCTCTTCCTGATGCTCAGTATTAATTTCCTTTTCGTTTCCAGCATTTCCAAGATCGCCTCATTGCTCACATGCTCGGTCTACGATATCCGCAGCATCATTCTGTAGAACCACATTTCAGCTGCTTCAAGTGCTTCCTTCATCTTTGTTGATATTGTCCAATTCGCCTTTGGATCTTTGTGTCGCACTTTCCGTCTTCAGTTAGAACACTTCCCAGATATTTACATTTTTGTACCTGCTTGATTTTAACATCCCCCGCCTGTATTTGGCACTTTGGGTTGCTCTTTTTGCTGATCCAGCACATTTGTGAAAAAAATATATCACTGTCGTTTCAGTTGACCCCATTTTTTGCTCTCAACGCCCACACTTTCTCATTCTTAAATGATAACTTGAGACTACACATTCTTTAAACAATCAGATCACAGTCCGTTTTGAATTTTACTTCAAGCACTATTTGTACTACTTCTAGTTTTTGACATTGCTATGGTCGAATGTTAACCCTTAAAACATAATGACACGAATATTGCGTCTTTTTATCTTTGCTTCGATGTCTTACAAAAAAATAAAAACATACGCAACAAAAGATTTAAACAACATGAAACATATAACTTGGAAAAAACTATGACGATTGTCCTGTCAAACAACGACAAACACGTATATATAAAAATATATTGTGTAGAGTAGGAGTGTAACCGGAGAGAATCACGCACGCGCAGGAGTTGTCGGGTGCGTTAGGTGTTCTCTCTCTCCCTCTCCCTCTGTGTGTGTGTGTATGTGCGTGTGTGTGTGTGTGTGTGTGTGTGTGTGTGTGTGTGTGTGTGTGTGTGTGTGTGTGTGTGTGTGCTCTTCTCTTATTGTTCTCTGTTTTAGGTAAGAAAACTTCAGACTTATATAACCCAACATTCAAAATACGCATTCCGGGTTGTTGTTTAATTAACGTCATCTATGGCCAGATATATATGTCAATCATCTTCGTCGGCTATCGCCTTTCAAGCCAGTTGTCGCCTATCTTTTTCTTCTTTTGATGCCAATCATATCTTTGTCGGCTATGTACTTTCACGACTTTGTTTTTACACTTCGCCGCCCCCATCCACGGCCGGAATATATTTTTGTTAATCATATTTTTAAAGGCCAAGGTAATAAAATACAAACAGTCGAAAGACGAGATATTAATGATAAAATCGTAATGTGTTTGTGTATCTATTTGTGATACAACTGCTATCAGTCACAATTCTATCTGATTTTGCTCCACTTCTAAACGAAGCAACGATAACTAAAAGCATCAAAAAATAATCTAAGACGTAACATTTCCACAACAAAACTTCTTGAATATCTGTCTGGATTTGTAGTATGAGAATTTATCATTTTTGCATTCGCACGAATGTCTTCATATTTGCTGTTATTGTCAAAACGTTTCAGTCATTGTAACTACCGACCTTACTCAGGAGCTTATTGGTTCAAGTAATCTTCATATTATTTCGAATTAAAGCCTTTATTTAATCAACGGTTAGATTATTCTAGTTCCCACTTGTCTCGCCTTTTTTTAGAGTGCTCAAAATATTCCTCGTCCTGTTTCTACAGAGTCTCAGCCTTCCAGGGATTGAACTTCATATTGGTAGGCTACCAAATACACAGATTTCATATTAGTAGGCCACCAAATACACAAACTTCATATTAGTAGGCGAGCAAATACACGAACTTCATATTAGTAGGCGAGCAAATACACGAACTTCATATTAGTAGGCCACCAAATACACGAACTTCATATTAGTAGGTCACCAAATACACGAACTTCATATTAGTAGGCCACCAAATACACGAACTTCATATTAGTAGGCCACCAAATACACGCACTTCATATTAGTAGGCCACCAAATACGCGAACTTCATATTAGTAGGACACCAAATACGCGAACTTCATATTAGTAGGCCACCAAATACATGAACTTCATATTAGTAGGCCACCAAATACACGAACTTCATATTAGTGGGCGAGCAAATACACGAACTTCATATTAGTAGGCGAGCAAATACACGAACTTCATATTAGTAGGCCACCAAATACACGAACTTCATATTAGTAGGCCACCAAATACACAAACTTCATATTAGTAGGCCACCAAATACACAAACTTCATATTAGTAGGCCACCAAATACACGAACTTCATATTAGTAGGCCACCAAATACAGAAACTTCATATTAGTAGGCCACCAAATACAGAAACTTCATATTAGTAGGCCACCAAATACAGAAACTTCATATTAGTAGGCCACCAAATACAGAAACTTCATATTAGTAGGCCACCAAATACACGAACTTAATATTAGTAGGCCACCAAATACACGAACTTAATATTAGTAGGCCACCAAATACACGAACTTCATATTAGTAGGCCACCAAATACACGAACTTCATATTAGTAGGCGACCAAATACACGAACTTCATATTAGTAGGCGACCAAATACGCGAACTTCATATTAGTAGGCCACCAAATACGCGAACTTCATATTAGTAGGCCACCAAATACATGAACTTCATATTAGTAGGCAACCAAATACACGAACTTCATATTAGTAGGCCACCAAATACACGAACTTCATATTAGTAGGCCACCAAATACACGAACTTCATATTAGTAGGCCACCAAATACACGAACTTCATATTAGTAGGCCACCAAATACAGAAACTTCATATTAGTAGGCCACCAAATACACGAACTTCATATTAGTAGGCCACCAAATACACGAACTTCATATTAGTAGGCCACCAAATACACGAACTTCATATTAGTAGGCCACCAAATACACAAACTTCATATTAGTAGGCCACCAAATACACGAACTTCATATTAGTAGGCCACCAAGTACACGAACTTCATATTAGTAGGCCACCAAGTACAGAAACATCATATTAGTGGGCCACCAAATACACGAACTTCATATTAGTAGGCCACCAAATACACGAACTTCATATTAGTAGGCCACCAAATACACGAACTTCATATTAGTAGGCCACCAAATACACGAACTTCATATTAGTAGGCCACCAAATACACGAACTTCATATTAGTAGGCCACCAAATACACGAACTCCATATTAGTAGGACACCAAATACACAAACTTCATATTAGTAGGACACCAAATACAGAAACTTCATATTAGTAGGACACCAAATACATGAACTTCATATTAGTAGGCCACCAAATACACGAACTTCATATTAGTAGGCCACCAAATACGCGAACTTCATATTAGTAGGACACCAAATACACAAACTTCATATTAGTAGGCCACCAAATACACGAACTTCATATTAGTAGGCCACCAAATACACGAACTTCATATTAGTAGGCCACCAAATACACGAACTTCATATTAGTAGGCCACCAAATACACGAACTTCATATTAGTAGGCCACCAAATACACGAACTTCATATTAGTAGGCCACCAAATACACGAACTCCATATTAGTAGGACACCAAATACACAAACTTCATATTAGTAGGACACCAAATACAGAAACTTCATATTAGTAGGACACCAAATACACAAACTTCATATTAGTAGGCCACCAAATACACGAACTTCATATTAGTAGGCCACCAAATACACGAACTTCATATTAGTAGGCCACCAAATACACGAACTTCATATTAGTAGGCCACCAAATACACAAACTTCATATTAGTAGGCCACCAAATACACGAACTTCGTATTAGTAGGCCACCAAATACACAAACTTCATATTAGTAGGCCACCAAATACACGAGCCAACGCTTTACTTCACGAGGCTGTTGAAAAAAGCCAGAGGGAACAACAGCCGAATGGATGTGTTAACATCAAAAGTAGGACATTAGTGTGAATATAAATAATGTAAAGAATTCTTTAAATATAAATGATTTGTCATTGTACTAGTGAATTAGTACGCACCAGTATCATATGATAGGCGACAATAGGTCTACTAGTATGAATAGTCTCGCTATTGAAAGCGACTTGCAGGATGTAGATAAAATAATTTTACTGGAATAATAATGTTAAAAATTCTGAGAGTTATTTCGACTTTGTTCACTGCGAAAATAGACTTGTTTGTAGACGT
This sequence comes from Ascarosepion bandense, assembly GCA_037127315.1. Taxonomy (NCBI): domain Eukaryota; kingdom Metazoa; phylum Mollusca; class Cephalopoda; order Sepiida; family Sepiidae; genus Ascarosepion; species Ascarosepion bandense. Next base: position 800,683 of record JBBBDQ010001935.1, read on the forward strand.
TGATTGTTTTCATATATTTTCGCATTTGTAAGCAATAGTCTGTTTTATTACAGTATCAGCATTCAAATATGGCGGAGACAGTAAAATATTAGGTCTTCTAGTAAATCTGTTCGATGTACGGGCTTTATAATCAATAATTCCAGAAACGCAGAGAAATACAACAGAAGATATCTGTACGCATACACAAATTCACACACACACACACATACACAAACACGAATACATGCATATATATATATATATATATATATATATATATATATATATATATATATAGTAATGGCTGTTACAATGGTTTATAAATTCATAGTATCACTACACAAAAAGATTTTTTTCCACTTTCGAAGCTGCTACGTGTGCTTCTCGTCGGGTGATATGTTGAATACAATATAAGGCTCTACGTTGTATTGAGCACTCTTTATAAAAGTAAATGCATGAACAGTAGATAAAAAAACCTACGTGTTCTCCAACTTTGTTACAATACTATGTATATATATATATATATACATATATATATATATATATATATATATATATATATTGAGAAAAAGAGAATTAAAAACGTTTGTCCCTCATCTGATTGATGCGACCATTCGCTTTCCGAATCCAGAGATACGTAGACGAACCTTCTGGGAATAACTCAATCCAGTTGTCAGGAACATATATATATATATATATATATATATATATATATATATATATGCAAAAATTAAAACAGACACGTTATTCCATGGTTAAGCGGAAGTGTAAGCCTATTTCAAGCGAACCTTCTTCAGCTTTCGTCTTTATTGTACTGAAGATTTTACTTGAATAAAATTCACAAATAAAGACCCCAAACAAAACCAAAATCAGAAATAAAAATAAAGATCGCTTCCTTAAAAGTGTTCCTTAATTTTTTCACTTTTAAGGGAGCGATCTTTATTTTTATATTTATCATCGGTAGTTCAGATTTTGAACTACGTTTCTTGTCATAAATGGATTACCTATATTGGACACTTTCCTTGAGGAGTCACCTCACGTGTTACTTAGATCAAAATGCCATAAAAACATCGAGCCACACACGATTTACAAGATCAAATTACCGGAAACATCTAACTGTGAGAGAAGCCCTGTAAATAATTCATCTCGGTCTGACTATCAACCTCTTTTTATTCAACACATGTCATACAGTCAAATATGAAGCGACATTCACAGCAACTAGAAATACACCCCCTTTAAAATGGTTAAAAGAATGACCGAAAGCGCTTGGAACAATAGATAATACTGGGAATTTTTGTATTCGCTTAAATAGAAAAACGCTGAAAAATAAATCTAAAATTAATTACATTTTTCTTTGTCTTGTCATATTCAACGAAATGTACATATGTGTGTATGTGCGTATATGAAAGAGATAGAAAATATGATATGTAAACGCTATATATCGTTATATATATATATATATAGTATGTAGTCAAAGTAACGAATCCATAAAATATTTGTTTTAATTATGCATCGAGAGAAACACAGAATTTCAATTGTAAATTTACAGTGACCGATGTGTTTAGATGTACAAACACCCAGCTTCCCACTGCTTTTGTTTTTACTTTCATCGGTGTTATTTTAAATACACTTCCCAACATAATAGTTGATTTTCTAAGCACCGCTTAGATGTGGCACAAGGCCGAAAGTATACCCAGTGAGGCTCGAACTCACTACTCAGATGTAATGATTCTAGCGAGACAAGCTTGCTAACCCTAACCAACACCGAGGTGCCCCACCACAATATAATAGTATCCATTATCTTAAAAAAGGTGTTGTTGTTTTTTTTTTAAGAACAGAGGTGTGTATGAATGGGCGTGTATATGTATCACTTGGATAACACACATTTTTCTACATGTTTTAGCTTTAATTAAAAATGCCTTCTTTAAGTCGAAATAATGATCAAACTTAATACGATTAACCACTAATTGATTAGGTGTGTTACTTTGCTAGAAGGTCCTGGGCATGACGGTAAACTGCATCCGGCAGCAAGACCTCTGATTGGGAGGTTGTGAGGAGCATGGAACCACCTCTTAATTCCTGTTGTTCCCAGGTCCACCCTGATCCAGAGTGGTAGCACCTGTTAGGGTCCCAGCTATGAGTGAATAGTTAACCCTCAAAATGGGGTCAAAACATTATGAAAGTATAAAAATACACTTTTATAGAAATATATACATAAAAATAAACTTTTATTGAAAAATATATATTTCTGAAAAAAAATATTACCAAAATACATTTTTGAAGAAAAAAATTCTGACCATAAAACATTTTTGAAAGGAATAAAATATTCTCCGCAAAATATTTTTGAATACAAAACTAGAAGAGATTTTCAGTTTTCTAAAATAAAAAAGAATAAAAACAAAAAATTGTCATTAAAATCTGACTAAATCAACCTTCTCACTACAACTGAACAACCTTAAAACCCCACCTTTTTGCACTAAATAAGCCACAAAGGTTGATATGCGATAAAACAAAACTGAAACTCAAAACTCAAACTTTGCTAGAAATTCCCTTCTTGTTCGTATATTTTTTATTTGAATTTGTAGATTCACTATGTATTTCTGACGACATTTATTAAAGTGTATAGTGTCATTTCCAGCTTTTGATTATTGTAACTTGAAAATATTTGTAATATTTTAAATGTAAATAACAGTGTGTTTTAGCAGGTAGTATAAGCATATTTTTTAATTTTCTTAAATGGATCAATTTACATCCCAAACTAGTTCAATTGAAGAAAGATCCGGAGACAGAGGGGGCCAAGTCATAATTTTCAAAATTCCATTGTTTTCCTTTGATTTCAGATAATTTTCTCATAATTTTGAGCTGTGCTTTGGATCGTTATCGTGTTGGAAAACAAAATTTTGTCCAATAATGCGGCAACCAGAAGAGATTGCATGTTTCTGCACTATTGAATGATATTCTTTCTTTCGCATTATGCCTTTGATCGCTATAAGGTATCCAGCTATCTCTCCTCCAAAGCATCTCCACACCATTACAGATCCACCTCCATGCTTTACATTTGGAACAATGCAATTTTCACTCATTCGTTCAGAAGTTCGTCTGGCAAACACTCTTTGTTTGCCTCCAAACAGTTCAAATTTTTATTCATCTGTCCATAATACTTTTTACCAATCATCTAAAGTCCATTCTTTGTGCTGTTTTGCCCAGTGTAGTAGTTTCAACTTATTCTCCTTCTTTAATAGTGGTTTCTTATCTGCTACACAGCCTTTAAGCAGAATGAAATCGTAGTAACAGATACTGGATGTTGCCGAGTAAAATTCATTTCAATTGTTAATTCCGGAGCAGTTTTTCTTCTATTCCTCTTGCTAGATATGATCAAGTGCCTATCCTCTACAACAGATGTTACTCTGGGCCTACCAGATCTTTTTCGGTCAATATTTAACTCAGTTTCACGAAGTTATTGAAGGCAATAATGCACGCCATTTTTGATAAGCTTAATTTCTTAGCAATAACACGTTCAGAATATTCTTCTTTCGAAAGAATTTCAACCTGAGCTCTTTTTTTAAATGCTAATCTGTTTCCTCCTTGCCATTTATACCGTAGTAATATGGTTTACACAAATAAATTATACCGTAATTATAATATCTGAATAAATCTGAATTTTCGGCAAAAACTTGATCACAATAAGAGGAGTCAAGTAGCAAACTGAGTAAATGTTTACTTTAAAGTAGAAAAGAATACTTTTTTTTACTTGATATCTGCATAAGAATAATAAAAAATACAAATTCGGCGAATTTGATTCTGCTAAAAATGAAATTTTATAAACTTTGTGAAAAAAACTTATGGCCGGTAGTGTATGTTTAAACACACTTATGGTCGGTAAAAACAACTTATGGTTGGTAGTGTGTGTTTACACACACACACACACACACACACACACACACACACACACACACACATATATATATATATATATATATGTGTGTGTGTGTGTGTGTGTGTGTGTGTGTGTGTGTGTGTGTGTGTGTGTGTAAAATTAAGACAGACGCGTTATTCCATGGTTAAGTGGAAGTGTGGGTCTATTTCTGGAGAACCATCTTCAGCTTCTTCTTTATTGTACAGAAGATTTTACACGTTTCTTGTAAAATCTTCTGTACAATAAAGACAGAAGCTGAAGATTGTTCACCTGTAGTAGGCCATACTTCCACTTAACCATGGAATAAGTTGTCTGTTTTAATTTTTACATATATTTGTTTTGTATGTATTGGTATACATATATATTTTGAGCTCTCCTAGAGAGTTATTCTACCACTTTGTGTACAGGATACTCCTTTGGATTCTTCTATATCTACACCTCATATATATATATATATATATATATATATATATATATATATATATATATATAAGTTGAATATATGGATCGGAATCCGATAAAATGAACAGAATAAGTAACGAGCAAGTGGGAAAAAAGTGTATTTAATCTAACATGTTTCAAATATAACAAGCTTCTTCGTCCTTATTACTCTCTGAAGAAGCTTGTTATAAGTGAAACGTGTTAGATTAAAGACACTTTTTTCAAACTTGTTCGTTACTTATTCTGTATATATATATATATATATATATATATATATATATATATATATATCCGCAGGCAGATCTGTTTCGCTGTATCACAGCTCATCAGTACGGTTAGACATCCCATTGTTTTTACCCAGGATTGAAACCCAACCGAATTGGCGTCAGTCGGCGATTCTACCTCTGAGCAATGGGCTTGGTAGAGGAGGAAGACTTTTAGCGTATCATGTATCATGGTCCAGTAGCTAGAGTGCTCTAATGAGCAATGCGTAGATGCTAGAGTAGCTACTGTTTTTTCAAAGTTTACCATTCTTCCAGAGTTCTCAATCAGGTTTTGAGTGCGTAGTCATCCGAAGTCTGATCTGTTTCACTGTATCACAACTAATTAGTACGTTTATACATCCGATTGCTTATACCTAGGATTGAAATATTTCCTCCGCTTCGCCAGGTCCACGGCCGACCTGCTAAAGACCATTACGGAGTGCATGTTCCATGCCCTTGAGGAGTCCGGCGAGGCTTGTGCTGTTGCTCTGGTTATCTCCAAGGCTTTTGACAGGGTTTGGCACGCTGGCCTTCTATGAAACCTACGGGGTTACGGTATTACCGGACGCTTGATCTGATCCAATCTTTTCTAAATAACAGCATAATATTTTCCCTCCTAAAAAATACATATTTAAAAATTAAGAAAATATTTATTAACCAATAAAATTCTGAGTTTAGGAAGCTAATTTTTAACTTTTTCGAGCCTCTCTGTATTTCAAAAATATTCGTAGTGTTAAGGTAGTATTCATTTTTTTCCCTAAGCCTTTGACCGGGATCGGTTGTTCGCTGTTGTGGACAAGCTGATTTCTCAAAATTTTCGTATAATTTGTTAATCAAAAACATATTTTTGCTTTAATTTGTTTCTCATGGATCTTTGTAATTAATTTCTTTTAATTTAAAAGAAAACAAATACTCAAAAATAAGATTTATTTAAATTTGTAGAATTGTCTTTGACGATTACTTATTTCTTTGGTGCCCACGCTACCGGGATCAGTTTTTCGCTGTTGTGAACAAGCAGATTTCTCAAAATTTTCGTATAATTTGTTAATCAAAATTTGACATGTTTTATTTGAGTAACATCTTAGAAAGCATAACGATTTTTAAGTAAATTAAGTACACTTAAAACATACGAACAGAGTTTGTAAACAAAATGTTAGTAGAAACTATAATACAGCTTCCCGTCAGCTGACTACAAAATATTACATGCATTCATAAAACAACGTAAGTACGTGATATCCTACTTATATAGACGCATGCTGTTTCTTCTATCATAATAACGCAGTTTATTCGGTTGTAAAAAAGAAAAACATATATTTTTGCTTTAATTTGTTTCTCATAGATCTTTGTAATTCATTTCTTTTAATTTAAAAGAAAACAAATACTCAAAAATAAGATTTATTTAAGTTTGTAGAATTGTGTTTGAAGATTACTTATTTCTTTGGTGCCCACGCTACCTTCTCTCTCTATATATATGACATATGTCCGTTTTTCATAACATAAAATTTAATTATTTTATGCCCAAGAGTTATGCCTCATTCAGTGTTTTTGGTTAATGTTTTTACAGAAATGGAGCCATTCAAATTATTTTACGTATTTTCCTTTAATACTAATGATTCATATTTTAGTACTGCTTTCATAGATTTTTATTCAATATTTATAATGTCATCAGCTTACTTTGATTTCTTTTGTATAATTCCGAAGTTCGACGCTCTCAGTATCATATTTATTTAACCATTCTCGGTATCCCTACCCGCCTATCACCCACCCTCTGACATTTCCTATATTTAATCATTCTTTCTCCACTCTATGTAGCCCCCTGCGCAGTAGTGGCAGTGACATGCCTTGCTCGGGGTGAAACGCTTATAAAAAAAAATGTCTCTTCTACGTTGACATTCCCAAGATCCTTTATGATTCCCCATTTATCCATTCTTTGTGAAATTTTGAAAATTATCTTCTTGTCCAAAATCAATCCTCCGATTATTGACATTAAAAACAACTTGAGGAGATCCATAATTTATGTAATCTGTGTACTTATTTAACACGGGGAATTTGTATGTGGAAAGGGCGATGTTACCCCTGAAATAATAATAATAACAATAAAGAAAGATGTGCCGTAAAACAGTGTTGTATATCCGGGTGAGGAACCACACAAAATAATGAACAACAAAACAGATATTGAGATAGAAAATAGATTATAATGAACGTAAATATACAAACTAGAATGCAGGTTAGTAATCCAGGAATACGATTAGTAAAGAATTTATATATATCTATATATACAAGTCTTGAAGTGAAGCCGTGTTGAAATAGTATATCCGTGTAATATTATTCTGGCTGAGTGTAGCTCAGAGGTACTATGCCTACTGACGCGGTATTCTCTGTGTAACTTCGGTTTCGTTCGGTAACTTACGGATCAGTCCCGGTGTCTCTAACGGATCTCTCTATGGCAGGAGTATATGTATACTCAAGTCGAGTCCATTATCGTAGAAAAAGAGGAGATCTGACAACAAACAGAAAGCACCAAGTGAAAGAGAGGTGTCTTGAATGATCATGATGTTCATATGCTGTAAGAACTTTAAAATATTACTGTACGGAAAGTTAATTTACACATACCATTATTTTGTAAGTATACAAAGGATATCAGATTACTAACGGAACAGTAATAATTTACAATTTTTGAAGAGAAATGAATTTTGGCACCATCAGAGTCGAGGTTAAAATTAAGAATATTTTGATCTAGAACATTTTTTAAAAATATCAGTAGTTTACAAAAAGAACGTCAGAATAATTAATAGCAAGGTGATAAAACAATAGCGTTTTCTTGTGAAACTCGAAAACCAATCGGTGAAAAAGTAAATTGTTTATTCTCGGGGAGTTGAAATTGTACTTTAAAAGTATGTCATGGTGGTGGTTGGTGTGGTCAAGCGAGGGTGAGAAGTCAATAATTAAGTTGTATTCTAAGACCACCGGCCTCAATTTAAGCGCGTGTTTGCGCGAGCACAGACAGCAGCACCGGCAGACGGGTTAAAGAGACGGGTCGAGGAGAAGAGTAGAGAAAAGTACCGAGAGACGAGACGAGACGAGACAAGTCAATGAGACTAGACGATGCGAGAAGAGAGTAGGAGAGAAGAGTGGGATAGAAGAGTTGAGGCTCGAATGTCTTCGAATGCAAAGTTTAGAGATGTCAAAGATTGAAAGGAAGCGTCCGCTTTGTGTGTTGCTGATAATGAGGGTTACGAAGCGAAATACCGCTTCTCTAACTACTACTACTACTACTACTGAGAACGGGAACATCGAAGTTACTAAAAGTTGCACTAAGAACATACCAAAAATGGTTAAACGAACACAACATCTCTCTTTTACAAAATTATTCGAAGTATTTGTGTCTGGTTTCGTTATTGTTCATATACAAATTACATTCAACTTTGGGCAACAAGATTTTTTTGTTTTGTGTGATTGTTTTTGATATAGCAAAAAACATTTTGTTCATTCAAAATCGCATCGACTTAGTTATATTTATTTTTCTGTTAACCCGATTCTCACCCGACGAACACGCAGGTGGACGAACGAAGAGCTTCCGGGTTTCTAAGATCTGATGACCGCTCTCCAGGATTCAAAAAATCACAACGTGACTGGAGGTGGCATCGAATTGACATTGGGAACCGGAGACAAAGCTGTAATACTTGACCCTGCAGGACCAACAGCCAGTCTGGTAGTGTGTCAGTCCAGCGAGGTAAGGATAGGTGCTACATGTATGCTTACCTTTAATTTGGGAGATATTAATCTTGAGGAGCGTCAGATAGTTTAGAAAAGTTTTATGCATAGTTTTCAGTGTCACGATATGTTCAGGTCTATTTCTTCGCTCTAATTGTGTTTAGGATGGCACAATTTGAACTACAGTCATGAATGATCACAAATAATACTGAAAGTATATTGTCTAATACTTTTCCTTCTATGTGCCTTGTCCTTTCAGGACGTAGGCGATCATAGCTTTCCACGTCTCCCTATCTCTGGTGGCTCTTAGCACGTTTTCTCCTGTTACACCACGCAACACTCGTCATCCACCTGATAAGGCCCTTCAAATATGTTATCCGCTGCTTTCCTCTGTCTCTTTTTCCCTCTATCCGGTCTGTTAGTATCAGGTTCTCCAAGCCTTCCTTCCTCATTGCATGTCCCTGGAACTTCAGCTGTCTCTTCCTGATGCTCCATATTAATTTCCTTTTCGTTACCATCATTTCCAAAACCTCATCATTCCTTATATGCTCGATTCATGATATTCCCAGCATCCTTCTGTAGAACCACATTTCAGCTGCTTCAAGTTTTTCTTTTATCTTTGGTGATATGGTCCAGCATTCACTGCCATATTGAAGAACGAGCAACACATAGCAATCCACTACTCTCTTCTTTGTTTCTAGCGGAAATGTCCTGTTTCTTAATACTCTACTCAACTTCTGGAATGCTTCCTTCGCCATGCCAATTCGCCTTTGATTCTCACTGTCGCACTTTCCGTCTTCTGTTAGAACACATCCCAGGTATTTAAAATTTTGTACCTGCTTACTTTTAGTATCCCCCACCTGTATTTGCCATTTGGAGCTGCTCTTTTTACTGATGACCATGCATTCGGTTTTCTTGCAGTTTATTTGTTGTCCTTTCTTGTCACTCTCTTTAGCTACCTTCTGTAGGAGGTCTTGTAGTTTCTTTTCTGTGTCTGCTATCAGCATTGTATCATCTTCGTACCTTATGTTGTTTAAATTGTGGCCTCAAAATAATCTCACTGTACAAGTTGAATAGATCTAATGAAATGACACACCCTTGTCTTACGCGCCTCGCGTCTTAATAAAATTTAATTAAGTTTAATCTTTTACGTAGATAGCTTATTATTTTTGTCTTGTGTGTGTGTGTGTGTGTGTGTGTGTGTGTGTGTGTGTGTGTGTGTGTGTGTGTGTGTGTGTGTGTGTGATCTGTTGTATTTTGTTTGTCTTTTGGGGGGGTTTTTGCTGGCCACTGTACAAACATAAGTACTAGCCTGTAAATCGGTTGTTGCCTCTTTGATAGCCAAACTGAGAGCAAAAGTGGATTGTTGCACTTCATATGTCTACTTAATTCCCAGAATGATAGGCTACTTAACGACCACGAGTCGCCACTCAGAGCCAAGTGAGCTTGCTTCTATGCAATAGATACGGTCAATGTATTATCAGTTTCACAAGTCATTATGCACGTATAGGAAAATATCAAATTTAATTTTAGAAAATTATAAGCATTAATACTAATAATACGTAATGAAATAATACAATTAAAACAAATATAAAATGCTCTGTGATGGACAGTGTCGTGTCAGAAAATGCTTCTCCTCGGAATCTATTTTACACATTTATAAAATTAGGATTCTTACCTGCATTGAATGCTGTTGCCATATTTGATTTGGCACAACTTCTATATATCTCGAGATTCTTAACGACATTCAAAGAAAAGTCTGTAATGGAATCGATCCTGACCTCTCATCTCGAATTCAATCACTTTCTCACAAATATATGGCATCCTTCTGACATTTTTACAAATATTTTCATTGAATTTTTTCTTATGAGCTTTCCTCCTTCGTGGTTTGACTGCATGACTTTAAGTGTGCTACTAGATTGGCAGTTAGGTATTGCTGTTTTACTATTGAATTAACTAGATGCAACCGCCGGTTTTATTCTAATATATTTTTTCGCTTGTAAAGCTCCCTCCGAATTTTTTGCTTCTCTGCTATATTCAAACTTAAAATATTTAAATACAACATCAATGGCCATCTTCCGTCTTCCTGAGTCTGCTATTTTATTGTCCCTTCCTCGTTAAAGTTTTCTCATTCTTTTTCAAACCTTTGCGTCATTATCGCATTGTTTGGAGTGATATTATTAAAAAAAATGAATTGATTTTTATTGTAGATATAAACAACATAAGCATTTTAGTCTATTTTTTCTTTTCCTAACTTTCATTTTATTACTTAAAGCAAGGTAATCAAACTAAATATGCGCTTCCCCAAGTTTTATATGATAAAATGTTTAAAAATTAAAAAAATAAACAGAGATAAGGTTTAAGGGAGATAATCACCGTTTCGAAATCAGAATATTGATAACTCTCTTCTCCAAATTTACGGACCTTATTTGCTATATTCTTGATACCTGATGCAATGCAAAACTATCTATGATAAAATCGGTCTCTCAACAGATATCAAGTGGAATGACTATATTGAATCCATAGATAATTCTGCAGTTAAATAGGTCGGTTCTTTGTGTAGGGCCAGGAAGTTTTTCCCGTCTGAATCATATATAAATCTACCTTCCCCCGTGTATTTAATACTGCTGCCACATCTGGTCGGGTGCCCCTGCTATTTATCTCGGGGTTCTTAACAAAATCCAACGGAGAATCTGTAATGTGATCGATCCTGACTTGACGGCTCAGATGCAATCACTTTCTCACCGGCATAATGTGGCTTCCCTATTTCTCTTCTACAAATACTTTCACGGTTTCAGCTCTGACGAACATACCTTACTTGTGCCCCATATGTATGAATGTACTCGTGCTATTAAACTAGTAAATAGGTCCCACACTTTTACTGTTGAACCAATAAAATGTAACCACAACTTTTACTCTACTAGCTTCTTTTCTCACACTACCCGCCTGTGGAATTCCTTTCCGTATACTTGCTTCCCCGATAGCTACAATCTTTAAGAATTTATATGTAAGGTCAATTGTCATCTCTTATCTCACTGACTTGCATCCTCTCCCACGTGCTCTTTTCTCCGTCCACTCCACCCTCATCACACCATTATTCCTATCCTTCTCTTACCCACTTCCTGACAACCCCTATAATCTGTCCCTTTTGCTAATCGCTTTTCTCCTATGTAACCTCCTGCGCCCTAATGGCGGTGAGGCTGCCTTGCTTGGGGTGAAATGATTAAAAAAATCATTTCCAACTATTTATACTGGAATTCATGCATACAACTACAAGTAATCCATCACAATATTTTCAATATTATTTTTGGAATTTGGCTTTTCTTAAACTGTTTCTACATCTTTGATTGTCTTTCAACCATTCCACCTCCCCTGCTGTCCCCTTCCGCTGCCCAGTTTGGGAACCACTAATTTAAAGACCTCTCTTTTGTATATGATAATGCTAACACTGCTTCTATTTGCATTTTGCGGACATTAATAATTATCTTTTATTATTATTATGTCATTTTTCATCATATTTCGATTTCTGCTATGGTCGCACTACCAACCAAGTCTGCAGGAATACCTAAGGCAGGTCGTGGCGTGTTGTTATGGCTCCATTTCATGTTTTTTCTATCTCCCCCATCATCCCTAGCGTTACATAGACAAAGTTCTCATTAGTGTGTGGGCTGTAGTTAATAAGACAATTTTTGTATATCTCTTAAGCTGGGGTTTCCAGGGATTCTTTCAATGTGTTGTTTTGTTCCATTTTTTATTATTCCAAGTGCACCTACTATCACTGGCACAACTCTTGTTTTCAATTTCCACATTTTTTATATTTCAATTTCCAGGTCTTTATATTTTGACAGTTTTTCAAATTCCTTGATTGCTATGTTATAATCCGCTGGACAAGCCATATCAATTAATAGACAAGTTTTCTCCTGGTTTTTAACAATAATGTCTGGCCTGTTTGCTTCAATTTTTCTGTCTGTGTAGATGGTGTAATCCCATAGAATGGTTACATCTTCTATTTCTGTAACCGGTGCTGGGTAATGTTCATACCATTGTTTGTTTACAGCTTTTCCATAATGTTTGCACATTGCCCAATGTAAATATTGTCCAACTCTATCGTGGCGATTTTTATATTCATTTGGAGCAAGCACAGAACAGCCTGAGATTAGGTGGTCTATTGTTTCTTGGTGTTTATCACAAAACCTGCATTTTGGATCCATATTATTATGCATAATATTTGCCTGAAAGTTTGTAGTGAAAATTATTATTATTATTATTATTATTATTATTATTATTATTATTATTATATATATATTGTGGACTCTCCCGTCTATATCGACGTATGAGTGTCTAACTCAGTTAGACTGCCACACAGAGAATTTTTTAGAGTGGTAAAGGCTTGTGTAGCACCATCCACACTTTTTAGAAGTGCTGATAACAAACAATCGATGCAGAAGTTTGCCACGGATCGCCAGAACAGCAGACCTCATATATTTAACCCATAACTGGAGGGAAAGGACGGATTAATACCTTTCCCAAGGGCACCAGTGCGTAAGTGAATGCAGCGTATTCGACTGGAAATCGAACTCGGCTCACCGATTTCTCTTTCCAAGCCGATATCCACTGCACCACAACACACATCCGTCAATATATATATATAATTATATATCTCTTTTATTATTATTATTATTATTATTATTATTATTATTATTATTGTTTCAGCGGATAACAGTGGATAGAGGGTACAACTATACTGAAAGATATCTATCGCGTCAAGTGTTTTTTCATTTGGTTACAAACATGTTAATGTACCTACATATGTAAGGTGTGGATATACACATATATTACATGATCTAAACAGAGTAGGCAAACACAAATAATATGAACGCGAACAAAGTAAAGAAATAAATGAAGTACGAGGAGAGAAAAAACTGTAAAGAAATAAAATGTTTCAAGACTTTCTGTCAAAACAGAGCAAAGTAAATATTGATTGCGTAGAATGAAATGATTGAGTGTAGCCCTAAGTGGCCGACACTTCCTTGCTGTCTGTCACGCTGTGACATCTCGAATAAATCTTCAAAGAAGAAAAACCTAAACCTGTGAAGATATCATACAGTGAAGAGATTTAATACTAAATTCGATTTTATCAGAATAACTCTTTCAATCCCAAGAAGGTAAAATAGAAAGAAAAGGATTACGTTAATCGATATAGTCGTCGTAATCGTTGAGGATACAGAATAAATAATTGAAATCACTTGGCGTGTAATGAAATACTGTCTTATTGAAGGAAAAATAAGTGAGTATCAAGTGTGACAAGGAACGTTTCGCTATTCTTGATTTCTATATTATGTAGATTTTTCAAGCTTAAGAATATGACCACCAATCACGGAATTAAATATGCTTGTTTGTTTATCGGCAGGTCAACTATTTATAGGTCACTTAATGTCAAAATTTAATTTTCTTGGGAGCACTTTTTTTACAAAAATGAATTTCTGGTAATTTTTTTCTTTTGAAAATGTATTTCTTATATTTTGTTCTATATCTTCATCGTGTTTTAAGCCCAGATTCGGGGTTAAACATTTGCCCATAAGTGCTACTAGCCTGGGTAAAGGTGGACCTGGAAACAGCAACAATTGAGAAGTGATTTCACGCTACTTAAAACCTCCTAACCAGAAGCCTTACTGCCGGATATAGTGTGTTATCATACTCAGGGTAAGTGGAATCTAAACGTATTTATAAATTGAACTTTGTCTCTGTGTGTGTGTGCGTCCGTTACCTATAGACTCCGAAACGGCTGAACCAATTATCTTGAAAATTTAGTTATAAGCGTCTCCGAGTGTTCTTAGCTAGGTTTTGTGTCGAAGTACCCCCGATAAATATCGAAAATCGATAATCGAAAAAATCGGGTTATAAAAGGAGTGGTCCGATTTTAATCAAATTTGATACACTCATAGACAAAGACATAAGAAACGATATTCAGAAGTTTCAAGGTTGCAGTTCTTACAATAGTGCAGAAAATCGATAATATATATATATATAAGCAAGATGTTTGTGTGTTTGTCTGTTTATCTGTCTGTATGTCCTTTATACAAATTCACAATTTGTATCCGATTCTCACCAAATTTCACACAAATATTCTTTAGGCTGAGTCTGAGCTCCAGGAACATGAATTAGTTTTAAAGCTTTAATTACAGCCAAGCAACGCCGGGCTATACTGCTAGTAAAACAATAAAACTATTTCAAGTTGGGCACCTCGATGTAGTGTAATGGTTAAAAAGCTTGTCTCGCTAAATCAGTTAAAAACAAATAGGAAAAGGAAATTAAAAAGTGGACACAGTAAAAGAAGCGCTAATGACATCAACAAACAACACTGACTCAAAGGACATCAGACGCAGAAGAAAAAATGAGCGGATGACTGAAGCAAAGGAGACAGAAAACAATGCCAAGACATGGAATGGAATATAGGAAACTGCACAAGAAAATATGAATCAAATGCAGACAGGCTAAAGAGAAATGGCTCAACAACAAATATGCAGAAGTAGAGAGATTGAGCAGGACTAATAAAGCAGACATGCATAAAGAAATAAGAGAACTGACAGGACAAAAACCCTGCTCTTCAACAGGATGTATAAAATCCAAGGTTTATTGATCATATTAAAGAAAGAGGAAATACTTCGGCGATTAGAATAAACGCGATAAAACGATAATTGAGAGTAAACAGATAATACAAAAAGATGAGAACAGACCGGAAATATTAAAGTCTGAAGTGGAAGCTGCAAAGGCCAAACTGAATGCAGTTGGACCAGACGGCATTGTAATAGAGCTGCTGATAGCCCTAGAAGAATTAGGCGTAGAGAAAATTACAGAAATAATAAACATTTATAATAGTGGTGTTATACCAGGCGACCTAAGCAAGTCGATTTTCATAGCACTGCCTAAGAAGCCAGGTGTACACAAGTGCGAACTCCACCGAACAATCAGTTAAATGACCCACCTAACAAAACTGATCGTCCGAATCAGATTTAGGCCAGAGATAAGATATGAACAGTGCGGGTTAGCCAATGACACTGCAACAAGATACGCCATATTTATTATTATGATGCTCTTCGAAAGGGCAATACAAATGGACGTGTATCTATGTTTTATTGATTATGCGAAGGCGTTCGACAAAATACGCCACAAAGAATTGATGGAATTGCTCAGCAGATTTGGCATATTTGGGAAAGACATCAAGAATCACTACTGGCAGCAAAATGCCTGCATACGGACGAGTAACGAATTCAGTAGATATAAAAAGATAGAAAGGGGCGTAAGATAAGGGTGTGTCTTTCCACCGGATCTATTCAACTTGTACAATGAGACTATTCTGAGGACCCTCTATGCCATGCCAGGTTTTGTCTTCGGATGCCACCATTTGAACAACATACGGTACGCAGATGATACAGTGCTAATATCAGAAACGGAAGGAAAACTACAAGACCTCCTACAGAAGAGAGTGACAAGAAACGACTACAAATAAACTGCAAGAAAACCGAACGCATGGTCATCAGCAAAAAGAGCGACCCAAAATGCCAAATACAGGTGGGGGATACTAGAATCAAGCAAGTACATAAATCTAAATACCTGGAAAGTGTTCTAACAGAAAACAGAATAGGCGACACAGAAATTCGAAGGCAAATTGGCATGGCGAAGGATGCATTCCAGAAGCTGATTAGAGTATTAAGAGACAGGAAAACTTCGCTAGAAACAAAAAAAGAGAGTACTGGATTACTATGTGATGTTAGTTCTTCAATATGGCAGTGTATGCTGGACAATATCATCGAAGATGAAGGAAATCTTAAAGCAACTGAAATGTGGTTCTACAGAAGGATGCTGCGGATATCATGGATCGAGCATGTGAGAAATAATGAGGTTTTGGAAACGAATAGGAAATTAATCAGGAAGAGACAGATAAATTTCCTGGTATATTCGATGAGGAAGAAGGAGAACCTGATACTGACAGGCCAGATAAAGGGAAGGAGAGACAGGGGAAAACAGCGTGTAACGTACTTGACTGGCCTGAGTAGGTGGATGGCAGAACGGGGACTGCGTGAGGTAACAGGAGAAAGCGTGCTAAGAGCCACCAGTAATAGAGAGACGTGGAAGGCCATGATTGCCTACGTCCTGAAAGAACAAGGTACATAGAAAAAGAATGAAGAAAGAGGGCTTGGAGAGGTTGATGCTCACGAGAAAGAGAGACAAGGGAAAGCTGCGCACAATATACCTGATGGACTTTAACAGATGGATAGGGGTGGGGATTGAGCGAATTAACAGGAGAAGGGATATTAAGAGTAACAAAGGTTAGGGCAAATGGAGGGCCATGATTGCCTACGTCCTGAAAAGACACGGCACATAGAAGTGAGTTTGATCCACACTCAGTTCCCTATACGTTCGGCCTTGTACCACATCTGCTACGCTCACAAAAACCTTGGAGCACCTCGACGTAGTGTAATGGTTACCAAGCTTGTCTGGCTAGATCAGTTACGACTGAGTAGTGAGTTCGTTCCACACTGGGTGCCCCATACTTTTGGTCTTGTGCCACACCTAAGCTACGCTTAAAAGATCGTTTGATCACCTCGACGTGGTGTAATGGTTAGCAAGCTGGTCCCATTAGATCGCTTACAATCAAATAGATCGTTTGATCCTCACTGCGTGCCCAGTACTTTCGGGCTTGTGTTACACCTAAGCTGCGTTTAAAAATCACTTAGAATAAACATTTCTCTATTTTTGATTTTTATATTATGCAGATTTTACAAAGTTATGTATGGACACAGCAATTGCGGAATCGGAAAACAAACTATTTCAAGTAACTTTTAAAAATATATTCAACTTTTCGGTATCCGGCATCGAAGAATTAGAATGTATATTTTACACACTTACGAATGTACTCATCCCTGGCGTAAAAGAAAAAAATAACTATTCATATATTTTGTCATTCAGAATCTAAAATCGAGAAGATGTGGTTGTGTGCAAGAGGAATAGCTAATGATGCGAGCTACGAATTAGAAATGTCAAAATCAGGCAAGTACAGAACTTAAAATTTAAGAGACATGAGCGCTGGAGGTGGATGTAACCCCGAAATCCATAATTGCATTGGAATAGTAAAACACGTCTTACAAAAACTAAACGCAGTATTTAAAACAGGAAAAGTGTGATAAACTATTATGTAATATCGGCCGTTGTTTATAAATGTTGTACACTTTCCTCGGAGGTTCGTAGTGGTGTTATAGATATCGACTCGGAACGACAAATCAGAGCGCCGAGTTCGAATTCCAGTTGAATTCCTTGCATTCACTTACGCGCAAATACCTTTGGGAAAGGTATTAATCCGTCTCTTCCCTCAAGTTTTGGGTTAAATAACAGGAAGGAAGAGGTTCCATAGCCTTAACTGGCAACCACTCTACCGCCGAAAGCAATGACAAACTATTGCCGGATGATCTTCTGCCCAGTCAGTCATGTCTCTTTCGATACATGATCGCCTAAAGCGTGTATCACGTATGGCACTTAACTGACTGACTGAATATAATAGTTGGAAACATAATTAAAACTTCTATTGGCATAAAGTAGGCGATCGTTTTCTATTGTTATGTAATAATAAACTGATCTCCCACTAATTATATATTTTCTCTCCAGTTATGAGTTAAATAATAGGACAGATTGGGTTCTATAGCCTTGGTCGACAACCAGCCTACCGCAGAAAGCAATAGCAACCTACTGCGTGATAATCTTCTGCCCAGTCAGTCATGTCTCTCGAGAGACATGATCGCCCAAGCGTGTATCACGTATGGCACTTAACTGACTGACTGAATATAATAGTTGAACATATGATTAAGGCTTCTACTGGGCATAAAGTGAGGGATCAGTTTTATATTGTTATGAAGTAATAAACTGATCCCCCACTTATTTCTATATAATAATATAATACATATCTTCCCTTTCTAGCTATGAGTCAAATAACAGGACAGATTGGGTTCTAAAGCCTTGGTCGGCAACCAGTCTACCGCAAAAAGCAATGGCAACCTACTACGGGTTAATCTTCTGCCCAGTTTCGAGATATGATCACACAAACGGGTATCAAGTATGGCACTTAACTGGCTGACACTTTACTCAGATATGACTTGAGGCAATGGATACGGATCTACAGAAACATGCTGAGAATACTATCGACTGATGCTGTATGAAATGCGGAAGTTTGGGAATAAAATGAAAACAGGACACTTATACTTCGAACCAGGAAGAAACAGTTGAAATATTTAGGGTGCACGAGGAATATGCTTGGGAAATTTGACTCAAGATATTTAATTCAAGAGGAGCAGGTAAAGTAGAAGAAAATGTCGAGAGCCATGATCAGGTGCACCTTAAAGCACTAAAGCATATAGAAGAATAGAGCAATAAAATATTTTGTTGGTTATTTTTGTTTAGCGACATATCAACACCTCTATAGGTCATTTAATGCCAAAATCTAAATATTTTCTATCCAATTGTATGGCTTCCTCTACATATATTTTGTTCATTATTTTAGACTTTCAGAGTAAACGTTTGTTTTATAGAAATACTAGCAGTATAGCTCGGCGATGCTCGGGTGTAATGAAAGTTTTAAAACTAATCCATAGTCCTGGAGCTCAGACTCTTTGAACGTTGGCACGATAGACTAAAAAGCAATAGTTGTTTCCAGTTAAAGCGAAACCGTAGACTGAAAGAAAAATGAATGGATGTAAGTCAAATTTTGATTTCCTGGTATCGATATAAAATTTTCTGCACTATTGTAAGAACTTCAACCTTGAAACTTCTGAATATCGTTTCTTATGTCTTTGTCTATGAGTGTATCAAATTTGATTAAAATCGGACCACTCCTTCTATAACCCGATTTTTTCGATTATTGATTTTCGATATTTATTGGGGGTACCACTACACAAAACCTAACTAAGAACACTCGCAGATGCTTATAGTACAACTGTGTAAAATTTCAAGAAAATCGGTTCAGCCGTTTCGGAGTCTATAGGTAACGGACACACACACAGACACACACACACAGACAAAGTTCCATTTATAAATAAGTTTAGACTGTATGTATATTATCTGTTGTAGATGTTATGTGCTAGTATAAACCTATTTTATAGGTTAGGATATTATGTAAACGGTTTCAGATGGTTTTCTCTTGTTTTTCCTCGTAATATTTACGTCTTATAGGAGCTAAGTAGATTCAGTTAAAGTGTGTTGAAACATGCGTGCAATTTGGGATGTTGTACATATTGCTTGATCTTTATTCTTCTGCAAGTATAAATGGCTGAAGTGTTTATGTCTTATATGCAACATTATTTTTTTTTTCATTTCTAGACACTTGCCTCTATTCACCCACGACTGATTTTATTCTACGAAGCTTATTATTTGCGTTGTGAACCCTATATTTCTACCACTTAATAAATTTGTTTATAGCATTTTCAGATCTGCAGAAGGGATGCTAAACCTATTATCAAGGGTTTCTTTCTAGGCAGATTTTGTAGCCGACTCTTCCCTTTAAATCATATGTAGCTTGAGATATAGCATAGCAGTATTTTTTTTTTTTTACTGTTGGATAGTCAATCCAGCCTTCGTAAGAGTTTCATCAGCAGTGAAGTTTCAAATTTTATTTTCATTGCTGTTTATAACTGACAGAAGACAGAAAATATTACATTTTTTTTTGTTTTTGTTTCTAGAGATGAAGTCAAGTGCTAGATCTATTCCACAAATCTATGAATAAAGACTGAATTTTTCTTCTGGCAGGTATTTCTTTTTATTTTCATTTTATTATTCATTTTTGTCTAGTTCAGATTGATGTGATGTTCTGCATAACTTAAGCAATGTTAGCATCGCAACTTTTATGGGCTACCATTTGTTGTAATGTTCTAATGCATTTTGGTTGGAAATGTTTTATTTTTGGTATGAATGATAATTTATTGTCGAGTATTATTCATCTAGTATTGGAATTTCTGCCCCTTCAGTCTTGGATCATAATTCAGTTTATTTTCATTTCAAGAATGCACGCATTTGGTTTTGGGTTTCGAAAATCTTAAAGAGTTATTTATAGCCTATTTGTTGATATTATTTATGTACGGCTTCAGATTCCATTTTATTGTGTGCGTATTTTTAGATCGGTAACTTACAGTAAATTCATTTACATAGAAGGATTCATTTATATCTTGCTTGAATTCTTGCGCAATTTTATTTGTTTTAATACTGAACCGCATGGGTAACACTATACTCCCTTGTAACATTTCTTTATTTGAAAATACAAGACTGAAAAGTTCGAATGTTTTTTATGAATTCAGGTAGCCTATCATGCAGTTCGAGCTCATGTAGGTCTCACATGATCCCATAATTGCCAAATAGTTTCGTAATATTTTTAAAAATCAGAGAATACAGTAGCTACGCGTTTTCTTATAAATTTCTTCCTTTATAAAGCTTTCCAAATGAGCCAGGCGGTGTAATATACTGTTGTTTTTTGCGTAAACCAAATTTTTAAGTCAATTTTTAATTTGTTGACCAAGTACTAAGAACTGCTTTATCATCTTTCCGCGCCTAAACTACTAGGCGGTGTAATATACTCCTGTTTTTTGTGTAAACCAATTCTTTAAGTCAACTTTACCCGACTACACTAAGAACGTTTCTTTCTTTATCAATTTCTTCCTCTTTATAAAGCTTTCCAAATGAGCCATGGTGTAATATACCGCTGTTTTTGCGTAAAAATCAATTTTAAGTCAATCTTTAATTTGTTGGACTAAGTACTAAGAACGTTTTCTTACTGAAATTTTCCCTTTATAAAGCCTTTCCAAATGAGCCAGGTGGTGTAATATACTGCTGTTTTTTGCGTAAACCAAATTTTAAGTCAATCTTTAATTTGTTGACCAAGTACTAAGAACGTTTTCTTATCAATTTCTTCCTTTATAAAGCTTTCCAAATGAGCCATGGTGTAATATACCGCCGTTTTTTGCGTAACCAAATTTTAAGTCAATCTTTAATTTGTTTTGATCAATACCAAGAACGTTTTCATCAATTTCTTCCTTTATAAAGCTTTCTTCAAATGAGCCATAATATACACCTGCTTTTGCGTAAACCAAATTTTAAGTCAATCTTTTTAATTTGTTGACCAAGTACTAAGAACGTTTTCATCAATTTTCCTTTATAAAGCTTTCATCAGGCGGTGTAATATACTGTTGTTTTTTGCGTAAACCAAATTTCGTCAATCTTTAATTTGTTGACTAAGTACTAAGAACGTTTTCTTATCAATTCTTCCTTCGATAAAGCTTTCCAAATGAGCCAGGCGGTGTATTATACCGCGTTTTTTGCGTAAACCAAATTTTAAGTCAATCTTTAATTTGTTGTAATTCGCTTACCAAGAACGTTTTCTACTCTAATTCTTCCTTGCGTAAAGTCAAATGGAGCCATAAAGGGAAGACATCAACAGTTGTTTTTTATAAAACCAAATTTTTAAGTCAACTTCAATACGAATGGCACTAAGAACGTTTTCTTCATCAATTTCTTCTTTATAAAGCTTTCCAAATGAGCCAGGCGGTGTAATATACTCCTGTTTTTTGCGTAACCAAATTTTAAGTCAATCTTAATCATAACGTACTAAGAACGTTTTCTTATCAATTTCTTCCTTATAAAGCTTTCCAAATGAGCCAGGCGGTGTAATATACTGCTGTTTTTTGCGTAAAACCAAATTTTTTAAGTCAATCTTTAATTTGTTGGACTAAGTACTAAGAACGTTTTCTTATCAATTTCTTCCTTTATAAAGCTTTCAAAATTATTTGTGCGTAATATACTGCTGTTTCTTGCAAACCAAATTTTAAGTCAATCTTTAATTTGTTGACCATACTAAGAACGCCTTATCAATTTCTTCCTTTATAAAGCTTTCCAAATGAGCCAGGTGGTGTAATATACTCCTGTTTTTTGCGTAAACCAAATTTCTTAAGTCAATTTTAACTGTTGGATTTGTCAAGAACGTTTTTCTTACTTACCTCTTCCTTTATAAAGCTTTCCAAATGAGCCAGGCGGTGTACGGTACCTTGCTTTAAACCAAATTTTAAGCGCAATCTTTAATTTGCGTTGAATTGCCACTGTTAATGTTTTCTATCAATTCTTCCTTTATAAAGTTTTCCATTATTATATGGTGTAATATACTGCTGTTTTTTACAACCAATGAATACCCCAATTTGTTGGATCAAGTACTAAGAACGTTTTCTTATCAATTTCTTCTCCTTGAAAGCTTTCCAAATGAGCCAGGCGGTGTAATATACCCTTGTTTTTTAAACCAAACTTTAAGTCAATCTTTAATTATGACCAAGTAATAAGAATGTTTTCATCAATTTCTTCCTTTACAGCTTTCCAAATGAGCCAGGCGGTGTAATATACTGCTGTTTTTTACAGGTAACCAATGAAGTCAATCTTAATTTGTTGACCATACCATAAATCGCTTTACCGAATTTTCTTCTTCGCGCTTCAAACGAGCTGTAAGGTAATATACCGTTATGTAAACCAAATTTTAACACTATCATTAATATACTAAGAATGTTTCTCTTATCAATTTCTCCTTTATAAAGTGCTTTCCAAATGAGCCAGGTGTAGTAATACACCGTTTTTATAAACCAAATTTTAAGTCAATTCCTAATTTTGTTGGGATCATACACAGAACGTTTTTCACTAACTTTTCCTTTTGTAAGTTTTCCAATGAGCTATGGCATTATACTGTTGTTTTTTGCGTAAACCACCTAAGTCAATTAATTTGTTGACCAAGTACTACAACGTTTACTAATTTCTTCCTTTATAAAAGCTTTCCAAATGAGCCATGGTGTAATATACTCCTGTTTTTTGCGTAAACCAAATTTTAAGTCAATCTTTAATTTGTTGGACTAAGTACTAAGAACGTTTTCATCAATTTTCTTTTCCTTTATAAAGCTTTCCAAATGAGCCAGGCGGTGTAATATACTGCTGTTTTTTACAAAACCAAATTTTAAGTCAACTTCAATTGTTGACCTGTTACCAAGAACGTTTTCTTATCAATTTCATGTTTTCCAAATGCTTGTAAGGTGTAATATACTGTTGTTTTTTGCGTAAACCAAATTTTAAGTCAACACCTTGACTTGTTGGACCAAGTACCAAGAACGTTTTCTTATCAATTTCTTCCTTTATAAAGTTTTCCAAATGAGCTGGTGTAATATACCATGTTTTTGTAACCACCAAGTCAATCTTTAATTTGTTGGACTAAGTACTAAGAACGTTTTCTTATCAATTTCTTCTCCTTTATAAAGTTTTCCAAATGAGCCAGGCGGTGTAATATACTGGGTTGTTTTTTGCGTAAAAAACCAAATTTTAAGTCAATCTTTAATTTGTTGGACTGTTACCAGAATCGCTTTATCAATTTCTTCCTTTATAAAGCTTTCCAAATGGTTGTATGGTGTAATATACCTGTTTTTTGCGTAAACCAAATTCTTGTCAATTCTGACTGTTTAATACACTAGAACGTTTACCAATTTCTTCCTTTATAAGTCAAATGAGCTATGAAAATATACTGCTGTTTTTTATAAACCAATTTTAAGTCAATTCTTAATTTGTTGGACTAAGTACTAAGAACGTTTTCTTATCAATTTCTTCCTCATAAAGCTTTCCAAATGAGCCAGGCAAAATATATCATTGTTTTTGCGTAAACCAAATTTTAAGTCAATCTTTAATTTAAATGGATTGCTACGAACGTTTTCTTATCAATTTCTTCCTTTATAAAGCTTTCCAAGTTTGCTTGCGGTGTAATATACCCTGTTTTTTCATAAAACCAAATTTTAAGTCAATTCCTAATTTGTTGACCACATCAAGAACGTTTTCATCAATTTCTTTTCCTTTATAAAGCTTTCCAAATGAGCCATGTAATATACTGCTGTTTTAAACCAAATTTAAGTCAATTTTAATTGACCAAGTACTAAGAACGTTTTCTTATCAATTTCTTCCTTTATAAAGTCAAATGAGCCAGGTAATATACTGCTGCTTTTTGCGTAAACCAAATTTTAAGTCAATCTTTAATTTGTTGACCAAGTACTAAGAACGTTTTTCTACTAATTTTCCTTTATAAAGCTTTCCAAATGAGCCAGGCGGTGTAATATACTCCTGTTTTTTGCGTAAACTAAATTCTTTGTCAATCTTTAATTTGTTGGACTAAGTACTAAGAACGTTTTCTTATCAATTTCTTCCTTTATAAAGTCTTTAAACGATTGCGCGGTGTAATATACTCCGTTTTTTGCAAACCAAATTTTAAGTCAATCTTGTTCATAATTTACACTAAGAACGCTTTATCAATTTTCTCTTTATAAAGCTTTCCAAATGAGCCAGGCGGTGTAATATACTCCTGTTTTTTGCGTAAACCAAATTTTAAGTCAATCTTTAAATTGTTGGACCATGCATTGGAACGTTTTTCATCAATTTCTTCTTATAAAGTTTCTTCAAATGAGCCAGGTGGTGTAATATACTGCTGTTTTTTGCGTAAACCAAATTTTAAGTCAATCTTTAATTTGTTGACCATGGCTCAAGAACGTTTTCTTATCAATTTCTTCCTTTATAAAGCTTTCCAAATGAGCTTGTGGTAATATACTGCTGTTTTTGTAACCACCAAGTCAATCTTTAATTTGTTGGACCAAGTACTAAGAACGTTTTCTTATCAATTTCTTCCTTTACAAAGTCAAATGAGCCAGGTGGTGTAATATACTGCTGTTTTTTGCGTAAACCAAATTTTAAGTCAATCTTTAATTTGTTGGACCATGCTAAGAACGTTTTCTATCAATTTCTTCCCCCTCAAAGCTTTCCAAATGAGCCATGGTGCAATATACTGCTGTTTTTTGCGTAAACCAAATTTCGTCAACTTTAATTTGTTGGACAAGTACTAAGAATGTTTTTTACTCAATTTTCCTTATAGTGCCTAAATATTTGCATGTAATATACTCTGTTTTTTGCGTAAACCAAATTTTAAGTCAATCTTTAATTTGTTGACCAAGTACTAAGAACGTTTTCATCAATTTCTTCTTTATAAAGCTTTCCAAATGAGCCAGGTGGTGTAACATACTGCTGTTTTATGAACCAGCCTCTTAAGTCAATCTTTAATTGTTGACCTATACCAAGAACGTTTTCTTATCAATTTCTTCCTTTAAAGCTTTCCAATGAGCTTGGTATGGTAATATACCCCTGTTTTTGCAAACCAAATTTTAAGTCAATTCAATTTGTTGGACTACATTCAAGAACGTTTTCCTTATCAATTTCTTCCTATAAAGCTTCAAATGAGCCAGGTGGTGTAATATACTGCTGTTTTTGCGTAAACCAAATTTCAAGTCAATCTTTAATTTGTTGGACTAAGTACTAAGAACGTTTCTTTCATCAATTTCTTCCTTATAAAGCTTTCCAATGAGCCAGGTGGTGTAATATACTGTTGTTTTTGCGTAAACCAAATTTTAAGTCAATCTTTAATTTGTTGACCAAGTACCAAGAACGTTTTCATCGTTTCTTCCTTTATAAAGTTTCAAATGAGCCATGGTGTAATATACCTTCGTTTTTTGCGTAAACCAAATTTTAAGTCACTAATCTTTAATTTGTTGACCAAGTACCAAGAACGTTTTCATCAATTTCTTCCTTTATAAAGCTTTCCAAATGAGCCGGTGGTGTAATATACTGCTGTTTTTTGCGTAAACCAAATTTTAAGTCAATCTTTAATTTGTTGACCAAGTACTAAGAACGTTTTCTTATCAATTTCTTCCTTTAAAAGCTTTCCAATGAGCCATACTATACTCCTGTTTTTTGCTTAAACCAAATTTTAAGTCAATCTTTAATTTGTTGGACTAAGTACTAAGAACGTTTTCTTATAAATTTCTTCCTTATGCTTTCCAATGAGCCAGGCGGTTTAATATACTCCTGTTTTTTGCTTAAACCAAATTTTAACAATCTTAACGATATCAAGTACTAAGAACGTTTTCTTATAAATTTCTTCCTTTATAAAGCTTTCCAAATGAGCCAGGTGGTGTAATATACTCCTGTTTTTTCCGTCAACCAAATTTTAAGACAATATTTAATTTCTTGGACTAAGTACAAGACGAAATGATTATTTACCATTCTCTACAAGGTTTTCCACAAACAGCTTGTGAGACAAATCGGTCTATAATTTCCAGGTCATTAATTGCATTTTCCTTGAGTGAGACAGTTTATTGCGATTGCTCAGAGAACTTGAGCTTTGTCCAGATATCATATTTTTAATAACTCTTTTATGGGTTGTTTGAATTATATGAACTTTTAATAGATTCTTCTGCTTCTGTTCGAGATAATTGTTCGTTGTAATCAAGCAGTTTCTTTGTTTTGAATTTTTATTTTTATTTTTCTCTATTTTTTTATAGTTTGGGATCATTTTTAGTTATTTTTAAGACTCATTTTTGGGAATATTTCGGCCAATTGTGTCTTATATAGCATTTTTGTCCATCACCGTGTGCTATTATTTATTGTAATATGTTTTACTGGTATATGTTGATAATTTCTTGTTACTTTTCTTCTAACTAGCAGTATAGCTCGGCGTTGCTCAGGTGTAATGAAAGCTTTAAAACTAATCCATGTTCCTGGAGCTAAGACTCTTTGAACGTTGGCACCAAAGACTAAAAAGTAATAGTTGTTTCCAGTTAAAGCGAAACCGTAGACTGAAAGAAAAATAAATAGATGTAAGTCAAATTTTGATTTCCTGGTATCGATATCAAATGTTATTTTCGTCGTAAACTGAATTTTGAAGTAAATGGTATCATGGCTGAGACTAAGAACTACAATTATACCTACTTAGAGCCAAACCAGAAGTAAAAACTAAAATAAAAGGGCTGAAAAAAATACAGACATACAGGCAGATAAACAGACACACACACAAACATCTTGCCTTATATATATATATATATATATATATATTATCGATTTTCTGCACTATTGTAAGAACTGCAACCATGAACCTTCTGAATATCTTTTGTTATGTTTTTGTCTATGAGTGTATCAAATTTGATTAAAATCGGACCACTCCTTCTATAACCCAATCGATTTTCGATTTTCGATATTTATCGGGGGTACCTCAACACAAACCCTAGCTAAGAACACTCGCAGACGCTTATAGTACAACTGTGTAAATTTTCAAGAAAATCGCTTCAGCCGTTTCGGAGTTTATAGGTAACGGACACACACACAGATACACACACACACACACACACACACACACACACACACACACACACAAATTTCATTTATAAATAAGTTTAGATTTTCCAGACTTATTTTAGTTTTCTAACCGAATTTATTTTGTGTACATAGTTTTCCTATGCTAAATTTTGTAAACCCTACTATACGCGATTATGCTTCTTCACATCCATCATCGAAACACAATCTTTTTCCTCTGACTTTATGTTGAGTTTTGAAGTATAAATTCTTTTGCTATATTTTGAAGACTTCCGTGGAACTTTCCATCGTTTCTGTATTATTTTGAGTTAATTTTCTTGGGTATAAATTCAGGAATGTTTCCAGTCGATTTTGCTTAGCCTCTGCCTAGAAGGGTGTTCATCTTCTGCCTAGAAGGGTGTTCATCGATCCCTTTGCTATCCCTCAAGATAATGGAGATATGACTGAAGTGTTTTCGTAATTATTTTCTCATATCTTCCAGCTTGCATTGTTCTTTCTGGTCATGCGATTGGGAAAAAGCAGAGGGCACATCCTAACTATTTTGTGGAAAGTAGCTCTCAAAGCAGCAGCATGTAATTCATTTTTGCTCAGGGGCATCTCATGTTTATTAAGTCGATTACTTCTCCCGAGTTCAGAGCTAAAAATATGACTTTACCCTTGATAGTTTTTAAGATTAAGGTTAACTTTTTGTTTTAGAGATGTTTCCTGGATACAAATTGTCGTGGACCCGGTTAAAGGTCCAGCAAGAATAACACAAAAACAACCAAATAGGAAATTACGAATAGATATTAAATACGGAAAGAATACAATACTTGGAACTTGGTTAATAGGAACGATAATACGAGTTAGTGTAATTCTATGATTCGACCCTCGGCCTCAGAACTGGGACTCGTAATCGTCTTTAAGGTAGCACTGTTCTTAGACCGACTCATTCTCTGAGGGTGCTCTCCTCAGGCTACTCTCTCTTATCTCTTGTGAGGGGAGGTATAAGTAATGGTTGAAAGAGTTCATTCAATCTGTCGGTGATGTCGCTATGACACAAATAATTGCCGGATGCAATGATGTTATAAGCATCAGCAATTAATTGAAAATTGGGTTTTGATCAAGACAGTTCTATTTTAGTATCCCATATGTCATGTTTGTATTTTTATTAAAGCTTTATACTTTTTTAATGCTTTGGTTTTTCACGGAAAGTGCGACGCTGAGATCCGAAGGCGTACTGGGATGGCCAAGGACGCATTCCAAAAACTGAATAGAATACTGAGAGACAAGAAACTTTTGTTGGAAACAAAATAAAGAATAATAGATTGTTATGTGATATCTGTCCTCGAATGTTAGACAGTTTCCCTAATGATGAAGGAAATACTCAAAACAACAGAAATGTGGTTCTACAGAAGGATGCTGAGGATACCATGCAACGAACATATTAGTAACAACGAGGTTTTAACGAGAAGGGAAACGAAAAAGTACTTTATACTTATCACGAAGCGACTGATGAAGTTTTTGGTGCACGCAATGAGGAAAGAGGTATTAGAAAACTGATGGCGGACAGAGGGAAAGAAAGACGGGGGAAACAGAGCGTGACATACTTGATTGGCTTAAACAATGTGATCGCAGAGCAGGGTTTGAGAGAAATAACAGGACAAAAATATATTAAGAGCAACAAGAGACAGGAACAAGTGAAGGGCCATGATCGCCCATGTCCTGAAGGAACAAGGTACATTAAAGAAGAAAATCATCCGTTCTATTAATTATTTCGAATCAATTTTTGGTAGGTTTCAAAAGTGATTTTTTACTGGTTGATCTTATTTGGTGGGTAGGGGCATACTTTTCAGATATTTGGTGGTTGTGATTTTTGACTACCAGTGTTTGCTTTAGTTAACCCCCTGCATATAGATTTGAAATGGGTTCTTACAATTCATTTATTATTTGATTTTGGCAAATTTCAGCCGTTTATGTTATTTTTAGTAACTCTTGGAACTTTAACGAGTAATTTGGTCCTAGCTGCGCCAAACGCTCTCCATTTGTTTCGTTGTTATTATACCAGCCAAATTCGATTCGATTCCTGAACCACATTTGCATAGGCATACCTTTTCGTAAAAAAAACTATTTTTCTTGCTTCCAGGAAAGTTTTATCCCCTACGATTGACCTTCAAGATTTTTTCCTTCTTTTGTATAAATGTAGCAAGATTTGATTTCATTGATACTAAACCACCGCCTCCTAGTACTTTTAACATAATAAAAAGTAGAGTGTTTGATAGTTGTGGGATCAGCTTACAAGTCGACGCCTGGCTTAATTGTATAAGTGCTAGTTTTTGACAAGACCAGCCATTTGATCGAATCTAGTCTCTCCGACTTCCCATCTAGCTCAAATAAGAACCAAAGGAAGACTGTTGCTCGGCAAATGGCCACCTTTAGAACTGGATCACGGACTGCTCAACCTCCAGGTTGCCATCCTCATGCATTACAGATCACTACCTACGGTCTGCAGAGGTACAGTCGGTGTATTCTACAATCCCAACGACAGAGCGATAAATGATTTTGCAGTATGGACAGTTGCTGTGAGTATACTTTTTATTTTACTAGCAGTAGAGCCCGGCGTTGCTCGGGTGTAATAAAAGCTTTAAAACTAATCCATGATCCTGGAGCTCAGACTCTTTGGACGTTGGCACGAAAGACTAAAAAGCAAGAGTTGTTTCCAGTTAAAGCAAAACCGTAGACTGAAAGAAAAATGAATGGATGTATGTCAAATTTTGATTTCCTGGTATCGATATCAAATAAGTTTTTTTCGTCGTAAACTGAATTTTGAAGGCTAAATAAGTCCTCTGAGTAAATGATATCATGGCTGAGACTAAGAACTAAAATTATACCTACTTAGAGCCAAACCCGAAGTAAAAACTAAAATAAAAGGACTGAAAAATACAGACATACAGGCAGATAAACAGACACACACACAAACATCTTGCATTTTTTATATATATATTATCGATTTTCTGCACTATTGTAAGAACTGCAACCTTGAAACTTCTGAATATCGTTTCTTATGTCTTTGTCTATGAGTGTATCAAGTTTGATTAAAATCGGACCACTCCTTCTATAACACGATTTTTTCGATTATCGATTTTCGATATTTATCGAGGGTACCTCGACACAAAACCTAGCTAAGAACACTCGCAGACGCTTATAGTACAACTGTGTAAATTTTCAAGAAAATCGGTTCAGCCGTTTCGGAGTCTATATGTAACGAACACACACACACAGACACACACACACACACACACACACAGACAAAGTTCCATTTATAAATAAGTTTAGATATATTATGTATTTTGGTAGTAAATATTCATTTAAACAAGCTTTAACCCTAGAACCCTAACCATGGGTATATAGTACACAGCGCAAATTTTCTTATTTTTAATTTCAATTTTTAGCACCTGATTTTCTAACCTAAATAATTTTAATGAAAATTTGTTTTTATTCTTTTTTATTTTAGAAAACTGAAAATGTCTTCTAGTTTTGTATTACAAAAAGGTTTTGCTGAGAATTTTTTTCCTTCAAAAATATGTTATGGTAAAAATTTTTCTTCAAAAATGTTTTATGGTAAAAATCTTTCTTCCAAATGTGTTATGGTAACATTTTTCCTTCAAAAATGTATATATTTCTATGAAAGTCTATTTTTTGTATATATTTCTATAAAAGTCTATTTCTATACTTTCATAGTGTTTTGACCCCATTTCATTTTCTTACAATCCTGACTTTAGAAATAACAAAAATACCCGCGTTATCCCTGTGGTGAGCATTCTCTGGTCAAATCCTTATCCATTGATGCGATCCAAAGTCTAATCCGTCCTCTTGACTGGTCTTAGTATCGTGACTAAATCGCTTGCACAGGGGTGCCCCCACTAATCAATAATTTTGAGGTCCTCACCTCCTCAGCGGACAAGGCTGAATGCTTTGCACGGAGATTCTCGAACAATTCGAGTCTGGACTCGTCTGGGGTTTTTACACCCGACTTCTCACCTAGAACTGAGGCTCAACTGAATGACGTCCACATTACACCCTCGCTTGTCTCTAAGATAATCTCAAAACTTGACCCCCACAAAGCGAGCGGAGGGGACGGAATCCCAATCATAGTCTTAAATAAATGTGCCCCTGAACTCTCGTCTGTCCTTTCTAAGCTCTACAACTTCTGCCTCTCTGCTTCCTGCTTCCTGCTTTCCTGCCTGTTGGAAATCTTCCCCTGTAGTTCCTATATTCAAAAACTCTGGAGAACCCTCGGACCCCTCAAATTACCGCCCTATCAGCCTTCTTCCGATCTTTGGCAAAGTGTTCGAGGACATTATCAACGCCGAGTTCGTTCAGCACCTCACAGAACACAGGCTCCTCTCGGACAAGCAGTATGGTTTCCGCTTCACCAGGTCTACTGCCGATATGCTAACGACCATCACCGAGTATATATACCAGGCACTCGACAGGAATGGCGAAGCCCGAACCGTCGCCTTGGATATCTCTAAAGCGTTTGATAGAGTTTGGCATGCTGGCCTTTTATGCAAACTGCGGAGCTATGGTATAGCTGGACAATTGTTTGAACTAATCCAGTCATTCTTATCCAACCGCACATTGAAAGTGGAATTAAACGGGCATGCCTCCCAGAGCTACCATACGAACGCGGATGTCCCTCAAGGCTCTATCCTAGGTCCTACGCTCTTTCTGATCTACATTAATGATCTCCCCGATACCATAATATCCCAAGTAGGTATGTACGCTGATGACACCACAGTTTATTCTCGCCTCGACCAAAAATCTGATGTGGGCGAAAAAACTAACCTTGCAGCCGAGCTTGGAAAGAACCTCCAATCCGTAGTGGACTGGGGTAAGAAATGGCTCGTACCTCCCATTACCATGGACCAGGCTTGCCTCCCAGAGAGTAAAACACTGCGCCTCCTTGGTCTCACACTTTCAGCGGAGCTCAAGTGGAATGACTATATCGAATCCATTGCTAAATCCGCTGCTATGAAAGTCGGTTCTCTGTGCAGGGCCCGGAGGTTTTTTCCGTTTGAATCTATCCTGCACATTTATAAATCTAACATCCGCCCGTGCATTGAATACTGTTGCCATATCTGGTCGGGTGCCCCTGCTATTCTCCTTGGGCTTCTCGACAAGATACAGCGGAGGGTCTGTAATGTGATCGATACTAACTTGGCAGACCGCCTGCAGTCTCTTTCTCACCGGCGCGACGTGGCTTCCCTGTGTCTCTTTTATAAATACTTCCATGGCTTCTGCTCCGATGAACTTAGATCACTGGTACCCCCTAGGTTCGAATTTGCACGAGATACTAGATTAGCAACTAGATCCCACCCTTTTACAGTGAAACCGATAAAATGTAACCGCAACTTCTACTCCAACAGTTTCTTTTCTCGTACTTCCTGACTGTGGAATTCCCTTCCACATGACTGCTTCCCCGACGGCTACAATCTCCAGGAGTTTAAATGTAAGGTCAATAGACACCTCCTAACACAATAACTTGCCTCCATTCTCTCAAACACACTTCCCATCCTCTCAACTACCTATCACCCCCCCCTTCTGACATTTCCTATATCTAACCACTCTTTCTATTTACCTTCCCCTATGTAGCCCCAAGCGCAATAGTGGCAGTGGAATGCCTTGCTTGGGGTGAAACGATTAAAAAAAATGCTCATTGGTTTCAATATAACAATAAAACATATTTCTAAATAACCCAACAGGAATTGTCTTGAGGCAGAGCAACTAATCAAAAGATTAATTCTCAATTCCACTTCCATCCCAAATTGGTAAAATGATTGGTAAATTTTTTATTTGTTCCCCTTCAAATTTTTACAAAACATCCTTATTTCCGTGCAAATGTAAATGCTGAACTAAAATCGATAATTGTTTGTTGACGAAACCTACCTTTTTTTCAAGCTAACGACCAGAAAAATATCGAACTTCTTGTGGCTGTTTATCTCACCCCGTAACCATGCTTCAAAAATGTTATTCACTGCAGAATGACTTCACACGCAGTTTGCCGATTTTTCGGCCTTTTTACTTCCTTTTTTGCTATTACTACGCGGAAATTGAGTTCGGAAACCAAACAAATCGCGGAGTAATTACCCAAAGAAAGTAAATAGGCCGAAATAAGTATCCTACGCCTCAAGTCATTCAGCGGTGAATCAGATATGAGAACGGTGGTAAGGGGTGAGATATAGTCCGATTTTTTTTTCTGGTCGATAACATGAAAAAAGGTAGGTTTCTTCAATAAACTATTATCGATTTGAGTTCAGCATATACATTTACACGGAATTAAGGATGTTTTGAAAAGATTGGACGGGGTAAAGGCCTTCGGGGAACAAATCAATAATTTACCAAATGATTAAGAAATTGCAATCAATCCTTAATTCAAAAAAAAGTAAAGGCTTTCATTTTATTTAATGACCGATTCCTCATCTTAAAATTATAATTGCTCCGTAGGAGATTTCCATTTAACATGTTCACAGCCAGATGTCAATTACGAAATCTGACTTTAACTGCCAACTTTGCAAAAGCCGGCTTAGGCAATAAAAAATTTAATGAGTTCTTGATTATTGATTTATAGCTTCAAGTAAAATCTTAACGCACTAAAACTATCACAGCGAATAAACTCGTTGTTGGCACGGAACAACTCGTAGTAAACGTCATCATGAAAAATGCCAACCACGAGTTATCTCGTCATCTCGTCTCGGCAATCACTGTTAGACAAAGGTAAGTGGATTTAAAATATTGAAGTTTGTTATCTTTGCGTGTGATTATTTGAAATATGGCGGGTTTATAACGACACTTGGAGAAATAATTATCTCACTGAGTCGACTATAGTTTCCCTTAATAGCACTCTAATATGGAATCCAACATAGCATACACGTTATTGATTTGCAATTGTAGTTCAGTCTGTTCAGGAATTTAGCAATTAATAAAATTTCCTGTGTTCTGTCTTTCATGAACAGTTATATGGGGAAAAACAGTCCGACATCTTCAATGAGTGAAAGGTTTGGCAGTCGTACTGGCTAAATAAATTATCGAATATCTTGCAGACTCTGTTGAGTATCATTACCATTCAATGTTCTCTCTACAAGTAACTAAAATAAAATTGTAACTTGGGCCAGACATCTGCCCTCACAGAGTTGGATATCAGGTATGTCGTGGGCGTATACACTGAGGATTTGGTTTGGTTGATTTTGTTTAGCAGTATATCAATATCTCTGTGGGTTATTTAATGCCGAAAACTAAAAATTTGGAACACATTTCTATGAGTTCAAATGAATATACTTCAAACACGATTTTATAACTTCAACTACAGATAAACTGCACTGATGGTAATTTTACTATAAGGTATATTTAAATTTATATAAATATAAATTGCAAATTCTACTCCATCAGCTATTTTTCTCGCACTTCCCGCCTGTGGAATTCCCTTCCATTTACTTGCTTTCTCGACAGCTATAATCTCCAAGAATTTAAATGTAAAGTCAATAGTCATCTCTTATCTCACTAACCTGCATCCTCTTTCTCATGGAATTCCCTTCCGTTTACTTCCTTTCCCGACAGCTACAATCTCCAAGAATTTAAATGTAAAGTCAATAGTCATCTCCTATCTCACTAACCTGCATCCTCTTTCTCATGGAATTCCCTTCTGTTTACTTCCTTTCATGACAGGTACAATCTCCAAGAATTTAAATGTAAAGTCAATAGTCATCTCTTATCTCACTAAACTCTTCCTCATCCTCCTTTCTCCATCCACTCTCATCAGTATTCTCATCCTTCTCTTACCCACTTCCTGACACTTCTTATAACCTGTCACTCTTTCTCGTAACTTTCCTCCTGCAAAAACAGTGGCAGTAAAATGCCTTGCTTGAGGCGATATGATTATAAAAAATATATATTGTTGGTTATTTTGCTACGAAGAGTATTGTTTGTCATTTTTAATATAAATAAGTATTGTTGGTAATTTTACTCTAAATATGTGATATTTTTTATTTTTGCTATTAAAAATATATTGCTGATATTTTTACTATCAAAAATGAATTTTTGTACTTTCATAATTTCTTAATGGTTCACTAATTCCCCATTGTGCTACCACCTCGGGTCAGGGTGAACTTGGGAACGAAAGAAATTGAAAGGTAGTTCTATGCTCCTCAAAACCTTTAATCTCCTTGTTAGAGAACTGGTACACAAAATAGGAAGGTTCAAAATAATTCAGGTAGGGTGGCAGTGAAACTTCCCTTATCTCATTTCCTAAAAGCTCTAACATTAGAATCCCTACAACTACAACAAGGAATACAAGTAAAACCTGCGTTCGGCGGTTTTATTATGTTCTATATGTTTTTCTCGGGGTGCTAAACTAATTTCAACTCGGAACTAATTTCAACTCGGAACTAATTTCAACTCGGAACTAATTTCTTTATTCTTTACTCTGTATTCATTATTCATTTTGAATTGGTTCTTTTCCTTGTTAAATAACTAAGTTTCAGTATAAATAAATCGCGTGTATAAAATAAAACGTTTGGAATTAACTATTTTAAAATGTTACAGTGCTGATTATAAGTTTGTGCACTCTTATTAATATAATTAAATAATTTTTCTAAATATTAATTGCTTGAGATATCTTAGAAAATGTTTTACTTAAAAGGTATATTTGCAATTAACTCTGACATTAAAACTCTGTTTAAATAATAATTGATTAAACTATACCAAGTTGGACCTGTTACGTTTGTAAACACTAATAAAATTTAGAAAAATATCATTTAACTAATCAATTAATGAAATAAATAAAAGCAATTAAGCTTTTTGTTCAAATATTCATTTGTTAAAGACTAATTCTTCTTCTGTATGTCAAGTCCATTCAGGACGTAGGCGATCACGACCTTCCATGTTCTCTTATCCCTGGTAGCTCTTATCACGCT
The DNA here is from genome assembly GCA_037127315.1 of Ascarosepion bandense. Lineage (NCBI taxonomy): Eukaryota > Metazoa > Mollusca > Cephalopoda > Sepiida > Sepiidae > Ascarosepion > Ascarosepion bandense. The sequence continues at coordinate 837,186 of JBBBDQ010001935.1, forward strand.
TTGCCCTGTTACCCAAAACCCGTTCTGCCGTCCACCTGATTAGGCCCTTAAAATATGTTATCCACTGCTTTTTCCTTGTCTCTTTTTCCCTCTATCTGACCTGTGAGCATAAGATTTTCCAAGCCCTCCTTCCTCATCACATATCCCAAGCACTTTAGCTGTCTCTTCCTGATGCTCAGTATTAATTTCCTTTTCGTTTTCATCCTTTCTAAAACATCATCATGACTCACATGCTCGACCCATGATATCCGCAGCATCCTTCTGTAGAACCACAATACAGTTGCTTCAAGTTTTTCTTCACCTTTGATGATATTGTCCAGCATTCACTGCCATATTGTAGAACAGACATCACATAGCAATCACGTACTCTCTTCTTTGTTTCTAGCGAGATTTTCCTGTCTCTTAATACTCTGCTCAACTTCTGGAATGCGTCCTTGGCCATTCCAGTTCGCCTTCAGATCTCAGTGTCGCACGTTCTGTTTTCCGTTAGAGAATTTCTCAACTACTTAAATTTTTGTACTTGCTTGATTTTAGTATCTCAAACCGTAATTGACATTTTGAGCTTCTCTGTTTGCTGATAACCATACATTAATAAATCATACATTTATTTGTTCTCCTTTCTTTCGACTTTCTTCATCTAACTTTTTTAGAATGTCTTGTAGCTTTCTTTCCGTTCGCCTATCAGCACTGTATCATCTGCGTATCTTATGTTGTTCAGATTGTAAACGCCGATGACGAAACCTGGCATAACTTCTCGAGTCCTCATAATAGTCTCGCTGTACAAGTTGAATAGATCTGGTGAAAAGACACATCCTTGTCTTCCGCCCATTTCTATCTTTGTGGTGTATCTGCTGAATTCGTTTCCTATCCGTATGCAGGCGGTTTACTGCCAATAGAGGTTCTTGATTACTCTGATGTCTTTGCCAAAAATGTCGAGGTTACTGAACATCTCTATCAATTCTTTTTGGCGTACTTTGTCGAAAGCCTTGGCATAGTCTACAAAACACAAGTAAACGTCCTTTTTCATTTGTATCGCCCTTTCTGATAGCATCCTAAGCATAAATATCGCATTCCTTGTCCCAATGTTTTTGATGAAATCGCACTCTTTTTGTGCTATCTCCAGCCTGATTATGCTTCTTGCTTTATTCATCAGGATTCGGACAATGAGATTCGTTATGTGTACTATCAAACTGATTGTTCGGTGGAGTTCGCATTCGATTGCGCCTAGCTTATTAGACAAGATTTGATAGTTGATTTGCATTGGCCATCTTGTATTACACTACTGTTGTAGATTTCATTTATTATTTCTGTAATTTCCTCTAAGTCGAAATCTTTTTAGGATGTCAGCATCTTTATTACAATACCGTCTGGTCCAGCTGCTTTGTTCCTATTCAGTTTGTCCATTGCAGGTTTCACTTCGTATTTTAGCATTTCCGGTCCGTCAGCCTCTTTGTTTACTATCGGTTGCTTTCTCTTATCGTGAAAGAGGTCTTTTATATATTCTTCCCATCGATGGAGTATTTCCTCTTTCTCCAATATGATCGTTCTATCCTTGAATTTTATGCATTCTGTTGGGGAGCATGTTCTTTATCCTGTCAGTTCCGTTATTTCTCCTTTATTAGTCTTGCTCAATCTCTCTACTTCGGTACATTCGTTGTTGGGCCATTACTCTTTAGCCTGTCTGCACTTGGTCCTTCTTTTTTTTTTTCTTTTTTTTTTTTTAGTTTCTTGCATTCAGCTCCATGTCTTGGCATAGTTTTCTGTCTCCTTTGCATCATGTCAAGAATCTGTTCAGCCACCCACGTCTAATTTCTACTGGAACCATGTTGTTTGCTGGTGTCCCTAGCGCTTTTTCAAGTGCGTCCCATTTCGAATTTCCTTTACCCCTTGGTACTTCGTATTTGTTTTTTTACTGTCAGTTTATTTTCTGCAGGTCGAGGTCATTCAGAAGCGTGTTATATTGCAGTCTGGGTGCTGCCCTAAGCTTCTTTAGTCTCCGAAGTTTTACCCTTAGTTTGCAGATAACTGGAAGGTGGCCACTTCCAAAGTCGGCACTTGTATAGGTTTTACCTTGAACCACTGCTAAATCTTTTGTTTATAGTTATATAATCGATAATCGCTTATAATAGCAACTCATTCACTAATTGAGTAATATACAGCAATTTCATTTTTATTATATGCTTTTAAACAGTTTTTACATTTTTTTTAAATAATTAGTTCCCAGTTTAATTTTTTAAATTACTTCCATGTTGGAATTAGTTTCAAATTGAAATTAATTCCATCTTGAAATTAGTTCTTAGTTAAAATTAATTCCGAGTTGAAGCTATATTCGTGTTGAAATTAATTCCGTAACACTTTTTCTCTTATGCTTATGGTGGAGTGAAAAAGAATTGATATATCCAATTTTAAGAGCAAACTCTTTTTATAACGCTAAATTTACGTAAACAAATTATTCTAATTTGCTTAATTATATGAAATGGTGCTTAATTAATTTTATCAACTTTGTGTTTTGTTTATTTTTACCTTCTGGTTTCTTGAAAAATCTTGCAATTGTTTGCCATGTCACCCTTTAAATGGCAATTCCAAGAGATAATTCATAATTCAGATTTCGGCAATACGCAACATCAATTATTTTCTTTCTGTCTGGATTTGTTATATCTAATCTATAGTATAAAACACAGCTATATGTAAATATGTTCCTGATGTAATCATTTCCCAGATGACTCCAGCTTTTACTGCCGTCTCCATAGTAACTCTGCTAAGACTGACAAAGTTAACCTAGTCGCTGTTCTTTCAAAGGACATCCAATCTATGATAGATTGGGGTAGGAAATGGCACGTAAATTTGAATGCCTCCAACACGAAATTGCTATCATTTAACAACCATAGAGAAATAATCCAACCTGCCATCAGAATCGTGAAAATAGTCTCTTGAAGAGCAACACACTGCGCCTCTTTGGCCTCACTTTCTCAACCGAACTGAAATGGAAAAACTACATTGAATCTAGATGTGCGTTGTGGTGCAGTGGATATCGACTCGGAACGAGAAATCGGAGAGCCGAGTTCGAATTCCTGTTGAATTCCTTGCATTCACTTACGCGCTATTACCATTGGGAAAGGTATTAATCCGTCTCTTCCCTCCAGTTCTGGGTTAAATATCAGGACAGATTGAGTTCTATAGACTTGGCTGTCAACCAGTCTATCGCAGAAAGTAATGACCACCTACTGCGGGATAATCCTCTGCCCAGTCAGTCATATCTCTTTCGAGACATGATCGCCGAAGTGTGTATCACGTATGGCACTTAACTGAGTGACTGAATATAATAGTTGGAAACATGATTATGGCTTATACTGGGCATAAAGTGGGGATCAATTTTTTATTGTTATGAAGTAATAAACTGACCCCCCCCTAAGTACTAATTAATAATATAATACATTTTTTCTCCATCTAGCTATGAGTCAAATAACAGGACAGGTTGGGTTTTATAGTCTTGGCTGGCAACCAGTCTACTGCAGAAAGTAATGGCAACCTACTGCAGAATAATATTCTGCCCAGTCAGTCATGTCTTTTTCGAGACATGATCGCCCAAGCGTGTATCACGTATGGCACTCAACTACTAAAAGGTTTACGTCACCAGTAAGTTTTTCTCATCAGTCTATCTTGCACATTTATAAATCTACCATTCGTCAGTACATTGAGAATACTGCTGCCATATCTGATCGAGTGTTCTTGCTGTTCACCTCAAGTTTCTCGCCAAAGTCCAAAGGAGAATCTGCAATGTAATCAATCCTGAATTGGCATCTCGACTTCAGTCACTTTCTCACAGACGAGATATGGCTTCCCCCGGTCTTTTTTACAAATATTTTCATAGCAACTGCTCCGACGACTATTTTTCCCTGGTATCCCGACCACATAAATTTACGCGTGCTACTAGCTAGATTGACATTTTGGTCTCAGTCTTTTACCACTGAAGTAGTTCAATGTAATCACCTATTCTACTCTAACAGTTTCTTTTCTCGCATTTTCTACCTGGGAAACGCCATTCTGTCTAATTGCTTCCAAAAACTTTAAATGCATCTCCAAGTGCCATCTTTTATCTTCTTGAATTCTATCCATCTTTAATCCTATCTTTAACAGGCCCTGTGCCGTTTTTTCTCTCACCACAATTCCTTACTGTTGTGGGATCTCCTCTTTGGATATGATAATGAACTCGATTGAGTATACATATACTCCTGCCATAGAGAGAACAGCAGTTGCTTCGTAGAGAGGATTCGTAGAGATCCATGCGAGTTAGCGGAGAGTACCGGAAACGATGCGTAAGTTACCGAACTTACCCAGAGACTACAGCATCAGAAGTCAGACTAGCTCTGAGCTCCACTCAGCTAGAATGATATACACGGATATACTATTTCCAACGACTTCACTTCAAGACTTGTATATATTTATTTCTTACTAATAGTATTCCTGGATTTACTAACCTGCGTTAAAGTTTGTATATTACGTTCAATATAACCTACTTTTCTATCTCCATATCTGTTTTTGTTGTTCATTATTTTGTGCGGTTCCTCACACGGAATCCACAACACTTACGCACGCTTGCTTAGAGTGAAATGATTAAAAAATATCGGTGACGTTGTCTGATCTTCTGTCCGTAATGAGATTTTTACTGTAACAAAATACATTGTTTCGAACTCATGAGCGAATATCCTGCAGGCTGATTATTTTTATTTTTTTATTACTTAGGATGTGCGTTGTGGCGCAGTGGATATCGACTCGGAACGAGAAATCGGTGAGCCGATTTCGAATTCCAGCCGAATTCATTGCATTCACTTACGCGCAAATAACCTTGCGAAAGGTATTACTCTGTCTATTCCTTCCAGTTATGGGTTAAATAACAGGACAGATTGGGTTCTATAGACTTGGTCGGCAACCAGTCTACCGCAGAAAGCAATGGCAACCTACTGCGGGATAATATTCTACGCATTCAGTCATGTCTCTTTCGAGACATGATCGCCCAAGCGTGTATCACGTATGGCACTTATCTGACTGACCATTGGCGAAGGTATAGATACACCTCTTCTCCCTCCAGCTATAAGTTCATTAGTAAGACTTGTATCACTAAAACATTTATCTCAAAAAATTCTTACAATCGAAAAATACTTCTTGGCTTTAAATAACCCGCAGAGTTGATAATCGGTCAGTCGTTTATGTGCCATACGTGATACACGCTTGGACGATCATGTCTCGAAAGAGACATGACTGACTGAACAGAATATTTTCCCGCAGTAGGTTGCCATTACATTACTTACCAAGGCTATAGGACCCAATCTGTCCTCCTATTGAACCCATAACGGGAGGGAGAAGAGATGGATTATACTTTTCGAAAAGGTATTTGCACGTAAGTGAATGCAACCAATTCAACTGTCAATCGAATTAAGCTATTCAATTTCTCGTTCCGAGACAATATTCATTGCCCCATAACGCACATCCACACATCACAAAGCACATCCACATCGGTACAAAACGAATTAAAGGTAATGAATCCACCTTTTTTGCCCCCATCTATGAGTTAAATAATAAGACGATAAAACGATTTTTATTAAACTTTTCATTTTTAGATAGGCAATATAAGAAATCAGAATCATCATGGGAGATTTGAATGCCAAAGTAAGCAAGAACAGGGAAGGTATGACAACTGACAACTTTGGTTTAGGAATCTGCAACGAACGAGAAGAAAAATGGGTTCAATGGTGCATAGCAAATGACCAGGTAATAACTAACACCTGGTTTCAAGAACACCCACGACGTCTATGGACACGAAAAACCAGATAGACTATATAACAATAAACAGCAGATTCAGAATTGCAGTGGTTCAAACAAAGCCTATCCAGGCGCTGACTGTGGAAGCGACCACCTCCCAGTCATCTGAAAACTAAAGGTGAAACTCCGAAGATTGAAAAAGCCGAGTGCAGTACCAAAACTGAAATACAACGCACGCGTGAATGACCTCGACCTACAGAAAGAATACACTAACAGCGTGAAAATCAAATACAAAGAACAAATTGGAAAAGGACACTCGAAATGGGACTCGCTAAAGGAAGCAATAGTGACATCAGCAAACAACATTACCCCAAAAAGAATTAGGCGCAGAAAGAAAAACGAGTGGATGACTGAAGTGATTCTGGACATGATACAAAAGAGGCAGAAAATGATATCAAGAAATGGAATGAGGTACAGAGAACTACACAAGGAAATAAGAAGAAAATGTAGACAGGCTAAAGAGAAATGGCTCAATGACAAATGTGCTGAAGTAGAGAGATTGAGCAGGAATAATAAAGCAGACATGCATAAGGAAATAAATGAACTGACAGGACAAAAAACCTGCTCTTCAGCAGGATGTATAAAATCTAAGGATGGAACAATCATTTTGGAGAAAGAGGAAATACTGCAACGATAGGAAGAGTATGCAAAAGATATTTTCCACAAGAGAGAGGAACCGATAATACGCAAAGATGAGGACGGACCGGAAATACTAAAGTGCGAAGTGGAATCTGCAGTAGCCAAACTGAATAAAAATAAAGCAGCTGGACCAGACGGCATAGTCATAGAGCTGCTGATAGCCGTGGAAGAATTTGGTATAGAGAAAATTACAGAAATAATAAATGAAATTTATAATAGTGGTGTAATACCAGATAAACTCAGCAAGACGATATTCATAGCACTACCTAAGAAGCCAGGAGCAAACGAGGGAGAACTCCAAAGAACCATCAGTTTAATGAATCATAAAACAAAACTGATCGTCCGAATCCTGATGAATAGAGCGAGAAGCAGAATCAGGCCAGAGATAGAACAAGAACAGTGTGGTTTCGTCAAAGACACTGGAACAAGGAATGCCATATTTATGATTAGGATGCTCTCTGAAAGGGCAATACTAATGAAAAAGGACATATACCTGAGCTTTATTGATTATGCGAAGGCGTTTGACAAAATATGCCACAAAGAATTAATGAAGATGCTCGGCAGCCTTGATATATTTGGGAAAGATTTAAAAGTAATCAAGAATCTTTACTGGCAACAAACCGCTTGTATACGGACAGGTAACGAATTCAGCAAATATAAAAAATAGAAAAGGGCGGAAGACAAGGATGTGTCTTTTCCCTGGATCTGTTCAACTTTTAAAGTGAGAATATTTTGAGAACCCTAGAAGTTATGCCTGGATTTGTCATCTGGGGCCACGATTTAAACAAAATAAGGTACGCAGATGATACAGTGCTGTTAGCAGACACAGGAAGGAAACTGCTAGACCTCCTACAGAAGGTAGCTGAAGAGAATGACAATAAAAGGACTACAAATAAACTGCAAGAAAACCGAATGCATGGTCATCAGTAAAAAGGGCAGCCCAATATGCCAATTACAGGTCGGGGATACTAGAATCAAGCAAGTATAAAAATTTAAATACCGGAAAGTGTTATAATAGAAGACGCAAAGGGCGACACAGAAATCCGAAGTCGAATGGGCATGGCGAATGAAGCATTCCAAAAGTTGAGTAAAATATTAAGAAACAGGACAATTTCGCTAGAAACAAGGAAGAGGATACTGGATCGCTGCATGCTGTCTGTCCTTCAATATGGCCATGAATGCTGGACAATATCATCAAAGATGAAGGAAAAGCGTGAAGCAACTGAAATGGGGTTCTACAGAAGGATGCTGCGAATATCATGGATCGAGCATGTGAGCAATGGTGAGGTCTTAGAAATGATGGAAACAAAAAGGAAATTAATAGTGAGCATCAGGAAGAGACAGCTGAAGTTCCTAGGACATGCAATGAGAAGAGGGCTTGGAGAACCTGATACTAACAGGCCAGATAGAGGGAAAAAGAGACAGCGGAAAACAACAGATAACATATTTGAAGGACCTAATCAGATGGATGATGGTACGAGTGTTGCATGGTGTAACAAGAGAAGACGTGCTAAGAGCCACCAAGGATAGGGAGACGTGGAAAGCCATGAACGCCTACGTCCTGAAGGGACAGGGCACATAGAACAGAATTCACGGTGTTCTCAGCATCCTTCCTTAGAAGCACATTATTGTTGTATCAGGGAACTTGTTTGAAAACAGAAAACTTTTAAAGTACATATTAAACAAAAAATAAATCAAATATTTTTCACCAAGCGTTTCTTGTTGAATTTAAATTGGATCAGTGCATCATTTTGTTTTTTTTAATTCAGGTTACTGTCAAATTCAATAAATGCCAAGGCGAGGGAATAAAATACGGTGGTTTGTTTGCGGGTAATTTTCTAAGTACAGCTTAGATGTGGCACAAGGTCAAAATTATGGGGAATCCAGTTAGGATCGAACTCACTACTCAATTTGTAATAATTCTAGAAGACAAACTCGCTAACCATTACAACATGTCGAATTGTCTCAGGTTATTTACATCTGTGAGGAGATTGTCCAGTATTTTTTTAATCATATCACCCCAAGCAAGGCATTTTACTGCCTTTTTTGCGCAGGGGGTTACATAGGGGAAAGTGATGAGAAAGGGTGGTTAGGGGTTTGCATACGGGAAAGTGATGAGAACGAGTGGTTAGGGGGTTACATAGGGGAAGTGATGAGAAAGAGTGGCTAGAGGGTTACATAGGGGAAGTGATGAGAAAGAGTGGTTAAGGGGTTACGTAGGGGAAGTGATGAGAAAGAGTGGTTAGGGGGTTACGTAGGGGAAGTGATGAGAAAGAGTGGTTAGGGGGTTACATAGGGGAAGTGATGAGAAAGAGTAGTTAGGGGGTTACATAGGGGAAGTGATGAGAAAGAGTGGTTAGGGGGTTACATAGGGGAAGTGATGAGAAAGGGTGGTTAGGGGTTTGCATAGGAGAAAGTGATGAGAAAGAGTGGTTAGGGGGTTACATAGGGGAAAGTGATGAGAAAGGGTGGTTAGGGGTTTGCATAGGGGAAAGTGATGAGAAAGAGTGGTTAGGGGGGTTACATAGGGGAAAGTGATAGGAAATGTCAGAAGGAGCCTGATAGATGGGTAAAGATACTGAGGATGAGGGTTGCGTGGATGGGAAAAGTATTTGAGAAAATGGGTGCGAGTTAGTATTGGAGGACCAGTTTTGCGTAATTTCAATATTCTTTACTCTGTTTCTAGAGAAATTGTCAAGCTTGGAAGACATCTTTTGCTATCCCAATGCCCCATCGGATTTTTTTTTTTTAATCATTTCACCCCGAGCAAGGCGGAAACGCCACTGATGTGCAGGGGGTTACATAAATGTAAAAAGATTAATTAGAAAAGAGTGAGGAGTACAAACTAGTTAGAAAGGAACAATAGAAAGCAGGTGCGATGACAGAACATAGGTGGAGAGAAAGGGAAGGTTATACAGGGGTGGGGAGAGAGCTAAAGTCCAGTGGTTAGTAGATGAGTATTGACTTTGCATTTAAATTTCTGGTTGTAGCCGTCAGGAAAGCAAGAATATGGGAGCGAGTTCCACAAGCGGGAAGTGCGAGAGAGAAAGCTGCAGGAGTAGAATTGTCGTCTGCATTTGTCTAACCTGACTGTGAATGGGTGGGACCCAGTTGCCAGTCTGGTTTTCAATGTTGCATATTCCGTCCTCTGGTAAAACACTTCCTGCATATTTAGATTTTTTATTTGCTTTATTGGTGTTTCCCAATTTGTAATTCGCATACTGGGCTTTTCCCATCTAGCTATGAGTCCTGTTATTTGTTATAGGGAGAAGAGATGTATTGCGTAGTAATTAGTGGGGGAACAGTTAATTACTTCATAACAATAGAAAAATGATCCCCCAATTTATGACCAGTAGAAGCCTTAATCATGATTCCAACTAATGTATTAAGTCAGTCAGTTAAGTGCCATACAAGATACACGCTTGGGCGATCATGTCTCGAAAGAGACATGATTGACTGATCGCCTTACATTTACCTTCTTATGAAGCTATCACCCACCCACTATTATTCTCTACATTTACAATTACCTCACTCTCGATGCTTGTAATTTCTTGACACTTGCATTGAGACATGGCATTATCTTGTGTACAGTAAATTTGTTATATTTCTTCTGTACTTTGTATTGTCAATGCATATGTAACTATTATCGAGATGTCCTTTTCAGTTTAACTACAAGAATTCTTCAAGGTAGTGTTCCAGAACACATTTCTTCATGTCTTGATCTAACATCACTCTTACTGTCCTTCATTTTCTCTCCGCCTGCATATACGACCCTATGTTTGTCGCTGATGAAATCTCCATTATTTTCCCACCTAGATTTGCATTTGCCCAAAATATTAACATTTAACCCTGTCTATTTCCTGCTTTAGATTCTCTAACTGGTCACATTGATTTAACATTCACTTCGCCTACATATACGACCCTGTGTTTGTCACTGACGAAATATCCATTGTTTGCCCACCTAGATTTGCATACGCCCAAATTATAACATTTAACCTCGCCTATTTCTTGCTTTAGATTCTCTAACTGAATTAGCAATCTCTCCGCCTGCATGTACCACCCTGTGTTTCTCGTTGACGAAATCTCCATTCTTTACCCACTTAGCTTTGCATACGCGTAAAAAACGCGTCTATTTCCTGCTTTAGATCCTCTAACCGGTCACATTGATTTAGTATTCTCTCTGCCTGCATTACGACCCTCGCTGACAAAATCTCCATTGTTTGCCCACCTAGATTTGCATATGCCCAAAATATTAACATTCAGCCCCATCTATTTCCTGTTTTAGATTATCTAACTGGTCACATTGATTTAGTATTCTGACATTCCATGTCTCCAATTTTTTTTTTTTTTTTTTGGTGGAGGGTTACGAACAACCTCTGGATGACGTTTCGGTGACATTTGTCATTCATATTTTTCCGTATCGATCAAGGAATCAGTTGAAAGGAAACTTACGGCTTCAGGCCTTTGTCAGGAACACAGTAATCTATTGATAGAAATATATTCTTAATGTGATGGAAAAATCTAGACTAATTTATAAATGGAACTTTGTCTGTGTGGGTGTGTGTGTGTGTGTGTGTGTGTATGTCTGTGCGTGTGTCCATTACCTATAGACTCCGAAACGGCTGAACTAATTTTCTTGGAAATTTACACAGTTGTACTATAAGCGTCTGCGAGTGTTTTTAGCTAGATTTTGTGTCGAGGTACCCCAGATAAATACCGAAAATCAATAATCGAAAAAATCGGATTATAGAAGGAGTGGTCCGATTTTAATCAAATTTGATACACTCATAGACAAAGACATAAGAAATGATATTCAGAAGTTTCAAGGTTGCAGTTCTTACAATAGTGCAGAAAATCAATAATATATATATATATATATATATATATATATATATATATATATATATAAGCTTTTATTACACCCGAGCAATGCCGGGCTATACTGCTAGTATTACAATATATTTGAGATTCTTAAAGATTTTGCTAAGTTTGGTTTTTTGTTTTTTTTTGTTTTTTTTTAAATAAACGCTAATGTTATTAGCTAAATAAAAGCAAATAAGAAAGAACTAAAGTTATTTTCAGGTTTAATGACGTTCGTGAAATGGGTGATAATGGAATGAGGAATAAAATTTAAACAAAATTCAAGATACGACCAAATAAAAAAAAAACTTTTCTACTTCTCTTTATAGTCGGCGTCTTAGTGATGGATTATGAAGCACGTGACGGCCAGAGAATTGGATTCCGTCTCAACAGAACCAGCATACTTTTATAATGATGAGTTTTAGTATCACTTCCTCATATTCTAATACCCTCTTTTCTAACAAACGGGTTTGTCAGTATTTGTTGAAAAACTTTTCCAAAACTGTGAGTCATTTAGATAATATGAGAAACAATTTCCCCTGATTTTATTCAAGGAAAAGTATTAACTTATCTATTAGGTTGTCCCAAAAGTTCGAAAACACTTGCAAAAAATTGAAATTTTACTCGCGAAAACAACAAAAATTATTGCTCAAAATAAAGAACATCATTTTCCAAGACTTTCTGCCATCATCTGAAAGCTTTCGGATCTGGTCAAAGTACCATTCAGCCTGCTTCGAATCAAAGAATTCTTGACACGCTTCCTCGACCTCATCAAACGAGTCGAATCGGCGGCCCTTCAGAAAGTGTTGCATTGAGCAGAAAAGGCCGTAATCTGATGGAGCACAGTCAGGACTGTAGGCTGGATGCGGCAGAACCTCAACGCGGTCCAGCTCCTCAAACTTGTCTTTGGTCTTCCTGACGGTGTGTGGCTTGGCATTGTCCTGCTGCATCAAAGCGCGCTTTCGGTTGATCAGAGCCGGATACTTTTGCTTCAACTTTTCGTAGACCCGCTCAAGTTGCTGACAGTAAAGTTTGGCACTGATGGCACGACCATTTGGAACTAACTCAAAATGCACGATTTCTTCAAAGTTCCATCAAACGCACAACATGATTTTCTTGCCGAATCGATCTTGTTTTGGAACCGACGGTGTCTCTTGCTCTTTCTGAACCTATCGCTTGTCTCGATTGTGCTGGGCCAGATAGACCCATTTCGCAAGTGTTTACGAACTTTTGGGACAACCTTATGAACAAAATGTATTTAAAATTGTTTGTAGGCCTCAGTTTTTCAACCGACCCGATGTGGAACCACTTCATCGAATCTATAGCTATATCTACTGGGCCAGTCTGTCGGGCCAGAAAGGTTTTCTTATCAGAATCCATTTTGCACATCTTTAAATCTACGATTCATTCATGCATTGAATAACTTTGCTATATCTGGTCTGTTGGTCTGCATTTCCTCTCAAGGTTCTTGAAAAATTCCAAAGATGGGTCTGCAATATAATCGATCCTAACTTGACATCTCAACTTCGGTCACTTTCTCACCAGCGTAACGTAGCTTCCTCCTGCCTTTTCTAAAAATATTTTCATGGCATCTGCTCTGACAAGCTTTTTTCCTGGTGCCCCGATAACATGAATTTAGGCGCGCTACTAATTTGGCACTTAGGTCCCACCTTTTTACCGCTGAAATACTTAACTGCTACTTCTACTCCAAGATTATTTTCTCGTACTTCCCGTTGTAGAATTTCATTCTGTTTAGTCGCTTCTCTGATAGCTACAATCTCCAAAAAACTAAATTCAACGTTAAGCCTTTCTTCAATACTCACTGTACCCAGTCTTTTCTCTCACTGTATACCACTGCACAATATTTGTGATTCCGCCTTGCTTAGGGTGAATTGATTAAAATAAAGATCACCTCGTTATGTGTCATTCAACGCCAACATCTGACTGACTCGTAAATTCTTGATTGCAATCATAACTTTTCCACTCTTATAAATCTTCCATCTATAAACGCTTCCATTTTTATATTCCATCGTTCCACTGCAATTCTTCTCATTCAATCTCACTTTGTCAACAACTCCGATGTAATTGCATCGTTTGTCGTCGTTCATATGAAATCGCACCTGAACCTACTCGGAGACGCTGTCAATGTAACAGCTTTATTTACACAGTTTGAATTATCGTCCACGCCTTATTTATGGCACAAACGTGGATTCCTTTCGAATCCGTGGCAATTCTGATATTTTCTGCCAGTTCTTGAAAGTTGATAATTGAAAACAAACCAGAACCACATTACATTCAATGAGGAATAAACGGACTAGAATATAAGTTAATAGAATCGAGGAATAACAAGATTCGGAGAGCACACAAAAACTAATGAACAGTAACACAGCTTGTAATAAATAATATATATATATATATATATATATATATATATATACACACTACCGGCCATAATTATTAGGCAACTTTAGTGTTTAAAAAGCAATGATGTATTTCATACTATTTTTTAGTATTTATTGCAAAGTGAATAGTTTTGAATTAAAATAGAATGGTTCTTTTGTTAATACTGCACAATAACATGCGCGTCAAATGAATTTATAAAAAAAAATCTAATAATTACCTATATTGCATTTTCATCAATGAAAGAATGAAAAACAATTAGGGCGATTTGGACGAGTTCATCTTTGCTTCCTTGCCTTGTAAAATTTTGCAAAGTAATAATAAAAAAAAAGGACCATTCCATTTTCGTTTGGCAATAAATACTAAAAATAGTATGAAATACATCATTTCTTTTAAAACGGACTGGAGTGGCCGAATAATTATAGCCGGTAGTGTGTATATATATATATATATATATATATATATATATATGTGTGTGTGTGTGTGTGTGTGTGTGTGTGTGTGAGGATCCGGTAAGGCGTAAAAGTTTCACACAAAAAGGAAAGAGTAGTATTGATTAATTGATTTTCTTTCCGGTTTATTAACCGTTCATGGGTTGATATGCACATTTTAATTGTATGTGAAAAATTCTTTTTTACCAGTGAATATCGTATTAAATTTATATAAAAATAGTCAAATGGTCCATGAATGGACGAACTGACAGCGAGCAAGGAGGTAAGATTTCCTGGTTAAAAATGGCTTCCTTATTAGAATCATTCACTTGATTCACGTGCCTGCAAAAAAAAAGGACTGGGAAATTAACTTACTTCATACTCTCTCCATCAGTGACAAATAGTCGGCAACGTTTTCCTCTTCAGGATAATGAAAGTATCATCAGACCATATGTATTTTGACATTTATTCCTACAAGAAAATATTTATCCTAGTGAAAAGAAGGCTGGTTTGATTTTCATTAAAAAAAGAGATTGTGCGAATTTAGAGTGTTTGAAAACAGCTGTCACAACACCTAGAAACGAATACGTCACAGTAACTTGTATTATATTTTGTATTGACCATCTTTATAAAATACATCAACATTTCCTTTAAGTGTTATTTGGATTCTGCTCCGTCGGAAACAACGGTTAATAGGTGGTATGCTGAATTTAGACGCAGTCGTGCCGACATACATGAGACTGAAAGCTCAGGTCGCCCAAAATCGGCAGTTGTCCCGCAAAACACCAAACAACTCTACAAAATCTTTTTGGCCGATCGTAAATTGAATCTGTGTGAGATTGCACAGGAGTTAAACATATCAGAACGTAGTATATTCACCATTTAACATAAACATTTGTTAACGAGAAAGCTGTGTTCAAAATGGGTGCCGCGTCTGCTCACAATCAATCAAAAACAACAACGAGTCGACAATTCAGAGCGTTGTTTGTAACTGTTTCAACGCAACAAGGAGTTTTTGCGTAAATATGTGACAATCGATAAAACATGGATCCACCATTTCACTCCGGAGTCAAATCAACAGTCAGCTGAGTAGACAGCAGCAGGTGAAAGCCGTCCAAAGCGACCAAAGACGCAAACACCAGCAGGCAAGGTTTTGGGCTCCGTATTTTGGGATAAACAAGGTATTTTGTTCATCCATTACCTTGAGAAAAGAGGAACTATCAATAGTGAATACTATACAGAATTATTGGTGCATTTAAAGGGTAAACATCGCCAAAAACGGCCACGGAGGAAGAAGAAAAAAATGATTTTTTACCAAGACAACGCACCGTGTCACAAGTCGATTCGCAACGATGACAGAACTACATTAATTGCACTTCGAATTGTTTCTGCATCCACCCTATTCTCCAGCTCTGGCTCTCAGCAGATCTCAAAAGAATGCTTCAGGAAAAGAGATTTGGCTCCAATAAAGAAGTGATATTGGAAACTAAAGCGTATTTTAAAGCCAAAGACAAATCGTTCTACCAAAAAGGCATCAAATTGTTAGAGAACCGTTGAAATCAGTCTATGACCCTAGAAGGAGACTATGTTGATGAATAAAGTCGAATTTTGCGTAAAATTGTTTTATTAGGCCCCGAATTTATTGAATGATGCGTTAACAATGGCATGAAACAAGACAATAACCTTACTAATCAAATTCTGGAATATTCTTTATTGTATGTTACAAAAATGGTAAAATCCTAGTCCGACTTGTCAGAGTAATCACTAAGTGGGCGTGGTTAATATTCTGTTCATGTTTAATTCTGACAATGGTAGATTGACTTAAGGTTTCATATAATATCATAACGTGTGAAGTCTATCATATGTCTGCATGAATAGCATCCAGATTACTTAGTGAGGCAAGAGTGGCGATTGTTAGTCTGTGTGCCGGTTGATATCTGCCCTCGATTTCCCCCTCCTTCTCGCTCCTTTTAGAAGTGATGCTACAACTACTGTCTCTCAATAATGCGAATATAAAGAAAATTGTTCCTCGATAACTCGATCTGTGATGTAGTGTCGGTGTCTGAAGAATTTAAGCCTGGGGCGCCACGATACCCAATCCTTTATCTAGTCTGACTAAATCTTTTAATTTTTCGTATCTTATTGAAACTTAATTAATATACTCTCACATCTGTAATATTTAATTTAAAATCTATTGAATTTTTTAACCTATACATAGTAATCTATCGATTAGTAAACAGCGGTTTTGTCGGTTACAATCAGTAACAATTACGAATGAAAAGATCCTCTGTTAGATATATTTCGACTATGTGCATAGACTAACATTAAGAAAAGTGGTAGTGAGTGTCAGGGAAAAGACATCTAAACTTATTTATGAATGGAACTGTGTGTGTGTGTGTGTGTGTGTGTGTGTGTGTGTGTGTGTGTGTGTGTGTGTGTGTGTGTGTGTGTCCGTTACCTATAGACTCCGAAACGGCTGAACCCATTTTCTTGAAAATTTACACAGTTGTGCTAAAAGCATCTGCGAGTGTTCTTAGCTAGGTTTTGTGTAGAGGTACCCACGATAAATATAGAAAATCAATAATCGAAAAAATCGGGTTATAGAAGGAGTGGTCCGATTTTAATCAAATTTGATACACTCATAGACAAAGACATAAGAAACGATATTCAGAAGGTTCATGGTTGCAGTTCTTACAATAGTGCAGAAAACCGATAATACATATATATATATATATATATATATATATATATATATATGGCAAGATGTTTGTATGTGTGTCTGTTTATCTGCCTGTATGTCTGTATTTTTTCAGCCCTTTTATTTTAGTTTTTGCTTCGGGTTTGGCTCTAAGTATTTAGCTATCAAAATTCAGTTTACGACGAAAAAAACTTATTTGATATCGATACCAGGGAATCAAAATCTGACTTACATCCATTCATTTTTCTTTCAGTCTACGGTTTCGTTTTAACTGGAAACAACTATTGCTTTTAAGTCTTTCGTGCCAACTTCCAAAGTGTCTGAGCTCCAGGACCATGGATTAGTTTTAAAGCTTTCATTACACCCAAGCAACGCCGGCCTATCTTGCTAGTAATTTGATAATTCCGTATTTTCTTGAATTGGTTTGATTTGTAAACTTAAACATTTTCGTGTTCAGTTAGCAATTACGAGTTTAACGACGAAACCATATTAAAAAACTGACACAAACTCTTACAATATATTAATAGTAGAAGATTATGGTGGATGTGTTTTATATTCGATGCTATCATCATTATGATGTAGTTTACTTTTGTGATCTTAAGCAACACAAACATAATATTTTAGCTAGGTCGATTTGCGGCGAAACCGGACACAAATAACTATACTTGCTTTCTGAGGATCCTTCACAGGAGCCATCTTTATATTGCACTATAAAGTTGTGGTCAGAGGCACTTCATGATACGAAAGCCGAAGAACGTTCCATCAATATTTGTGATGTATTTGCTTTCTAGATAAAGCATTTATTTACCTTCTAACAAAAGCAAATAAATTCGTATATTTTAAATGTACTCAAAAAGAATTCAATTCTCGACTGTTTAGGTCATTTCAAACATCTGCTGGATCATTCGATACCGAAGGTCATAGATTAGAAGAACTATATGGCTTCAATGTCAAAATTCCTAGATCGATCAACATCAAGAATATTTCCATATGCTTATAATTTTGCTTTAACTTTCACTTCTTAAACAAACGTCTAAATTAGTCCTTATCATCTGGTTTTATAAATGACGACCAGTATAGCCCGGCGTTGCTCGGGTGTAATGAAAGCTTTAAAACTAATCCATGCTCCTGGAGCTCAGACTCAGCGTAAAGAATAATTGTGTGAAGTTTGGTGAAAATCGGATAAAAATTGTGGATTTTTATAAAGGATATACAGACAGATAAAAAGACACACACAAACATCTTGCCTTATCTATATATATATATATATATATATATATATATATATTATCGGTTTTCTGCACTATTGTAAGAACTGCAACCTTGAAACATCTGAATAACGTGTCTTATGTCGCTGTCTATGAGTGTATCAAATTTGATTAAAAGCGGACCACTCCTTCTATAACACGATTTTTTCGATTATCGATTTTCGGTATTTATCGAGGGTACCTCGACACAAAACCTAGCTAAGAACACTCGCAGACGCTTATAGTACAACTGTGTAAATTTTCAAGAAAATGTGTTCAGCCGTTTCGGAGTCTATAGGTAACGCACACACAGACACACACACATACACACACACACACACACACACACACAAACAAACAAAGATCCATTTATAAATAAGTTTAGAGAGATTAGATAGGTCACCGGTATCATTTTTGAATAGGTCCCTGATACTGACCCCCTATAAAATTCTCACAGTCTTTCATAGTCGGCAGTGTCTCATCCTTTATAATTAATTTATGCAACATGCTACATAGTTTATTTTTTAAGTAGCATTTTTACCGCCCATTTTGGTTGAAATCTAGAACTCGAGTAACAAGTGATTCTAAGCGAGGCCCACTCTAAGAAAGTGAATATAATATACAGATATATTTAAAGATCATTGAAAAAAATCCAAATAATCTGCAATGTTAATGGTTCTCACCTTGGCTTCACGCCAGTCACTTTCTTCCAACCGTAATATAGCTTCCATATGATTTTTCTATAAGTATTTTCATGGTAAATATTCTAATGAATTTTCCTCTATAATAGATTTTATGAATTTAAGCGCAGCAATAGATTGTCGACAAAGTCTCATCATTTTACACTTGAAATGGCTAGATAGAACCGTAAGTTCTATATTGATAGTTTCTTCTTCCGCACTTCTCACTTGTGGAACTATCTTCCTGTTTCTTGCTTCTCAGTCAACTTTGATGCTTAATGATTTCGATGCAACGTCGACCATTATTTGCTGTCTTCTTCATTCTTGTTCTTTTATTGTTCTCTTTCTTTAATAGTGTTACTTTTTCTCATATTCTCTAACACTCAATAATCCCGTTGCGTTTTAGTGACTTTATTGCCTTGCCTGTAGTGAAATGATTTTTAAAATATTTCCTCCAAAGCTCTTTCTATTTTTCCTAGAAAAGCTCGCCATTTTAAGTCGGTATCTCTTTTTTTTATTATTAAAACGAATTCAACTGTACAAAATTTGATGTTAGACATTTAAAACCGACATGTCTTAGAAACTACTTAATCATTATGAGATGGCAAAACATCTTATCGAAAAAGCGCAATGATTTGGTTTAGTGTAAATGGCTTTCCTAAACCAGTGTTTGCATATACTATAGTGTGTGTTTAATGACAATCCATTATTTCATTAAAAAATCGATCACACTTGTAATATTTCTGAACTTAATGTCTAGAAGTTTTATATAAATTAATTATTTTCGTAACTTTTAGATTTAAGAACAAAAATGCTGCCATAAACATAATTAATTTCTTGATATTTTTCCAGTAAAATTAATTTATTTTTATGCTTATTTTAATCTTAAGATATAAAAATATTGATTTTATATTTTATTGAAAAAATAAAGAAAAATAAAGCAAATGTTCTGTTTCTAAATTTTTTTTTTTTTTTTTTTTGACGGTATAATACTCCTTAAGGAATTTTATTCACAAATGAGTTGTCAATTCGTTACAAATAGTGGTCACCATTTTCGTTTTTTTTATTAATTTTCTTAGCTGCGTTCCGCAATCCTTTTCTTTTGGTTGGTGTAACGATGTTTGTTTTGTAATAATTCAATCCAACAAGTGACGATATCTTATTTAAATAATATCGAATATGCTTTGTTTACGGCCATGTCGCGTTAAATAACCAAAGTTAAGCAACATCGAGCCTGGCCAGTACTTAGATGGCTGACAGCTTGGGAATACCAGGTGCTGTAAACGTAAGGACCCAGAGTGGTCCTCCAGGTTTGAGGGTTGGGCGCAGGGCTGGCAACCCTGCCCCATAAAAAACAGTTTGTTAAGGAAACAATAAAAAAGAAGTTGCTGCCCTACAAACCATTGGGTGTAACGGATGATGATGATGATGATGATGATGAGATGAATATGCTTTAAAAAAAGTATTAATAATCTACCTGGCTTACTTTATTCACATGCCCTACATAAATTTCACATTTTTATTTCTCTTTTTTTTTTTTTTTTTGCTAAGTTCTTACTTAGCAAAAAAAAAAGAGAAAAGAGAGAAAAAAATTAGCTGCTATTTTTTTTTCAATTTATCCAGAAGTGCTGCATATTTACTATTTTTCTTATAAAATTCTACTATAGAGGAGTTTTATCTTACCAGTTGATTCATTGGTTTGATGGAGTAGATAGACTAAGCTATCGCCCGGTTCACACTCCACCCATGTCTATTGAACAGGTGAAGAGGCTCATCCCTTGTTTCCTGTTTAGGATGTGGTTTCCGGTTTTTTCTTTTCCAATTTTCTCGATTGGAGTAGATAGACTAAACTATCGCCCGGTTCACACTCCACCCACGTCTATTGAACAGGTGAAGAGGCTCATCCCTTGTTTCCTGTTTAGAATGCGGTTTCCGGTTTTCTCTTTTCCAATCTTCTCGATTGGAGTAGATAGACTAAGCTATCGCCCGGTTCACACTCCACCCACATCTATTGAGCAGGTGAAGAGGCTCATCCCTTGTTTCCTGTTTAGGATGCGGTTTCCGGTTTTCTCTTTTCCAATCTGCTCACTCTTTTCTTTTTCAATTGGAGTAGATAGACTAAACTATCGCCCGGTTCACACTCCACCCATGTCTATTGAACAGGTGAAGAGGCTCATCCCTTGTTTCCTGTTTAGAATGCGGTTTCCGGTTTTCTCTTTTCCAATCTTCTCGATTGGAGTAGATAGACTAAACTATCGCCCGGTTCACACTCCACCCACATCTATTGAACAGGTGAAGAGGCTCATCCCTTGTTTCCTGTTCAGGATGCGGTTTCCGGTTTTCTCTTTTCCAATCTCTTCAATCTTATGTAGCCCCCTGCACATCAGTGGCATTACCGCCTTGCTCGGGATGATATGATTATAAAAAAAGAAATGTTACAATAATTTTGCTCATAGGTGTAAATATCTTTCATAAAATTGTTAGTTGGGCATACCCTGGTGGATGTCTCTTACTGGCAGTTATTCTGCGTCCGACGAATTTAATTTTTGTCTAAAAAAGATAATGTATCGAGTGTATCTGTAAAAAACTGAACGTATCACTCTGAACACGAACATTGATATGCATGGATGCAGTGACCCCAGTAATGAGGTCTTGTTAAGATTGCTTCGATTAATGGGGGTTGCAGAAGATCAATCGGTAACCACCGGATAAAATATTACAAGAGCGATCGGTTAAAGCGGCCCATGAAAATTATGATAATATATATATATATATAATGGAACGTATAACATCAGACATAAATACATAAATACATTTTCTTTTACATAACTTTTTAGAAAAATAATCATATAAGCAAATATATATTTATATATAGTTAAAAGTTATATTACGTAATAATATAGTTATAATTTATATTACCAATAATATACGGTGTTTCAAAAATCTACACATGTTTTACGCATTCTTATGTTTTAATATTTCCTAGCACTATAGCCCGGATTACAAATGTTACTTTCTTTCATAATAGAAAGAATAAGTTCAACTTTCACTCTATGGAAAACTAGCAGTATAGCCCGGCGTTGCTCGGGTGTAATGAAAGCTTTAAAACTAATCCATGCTCCTGGAGCTCAGACTCAGCCTAAAGAATATTTGAAATAATAAAAATATTGCGACAATTTACCAATCGCACCTAGTATATATATATATATATATATATATATATATATATATATATATATATATATATATATTAGCAGTATATCCCGGCGTTGATCGGGTGTAATGAAAGCTTTAAAACTAATCCATGCTCCTGGAGCTTAGACTCTTTGGACGTTGGCACGTAAGACTAAAAAACAATAGTTGTTTCAAGATAAAGCGAAACCGTAGACTGAAATATATATATATCTGTATCAATAGAATAAGTAACGGACAGGTAGAAAAAAGTGTCTTTAATATAACATGTATCATTTTAGCAAGCTTTTTCAGATTTTTTTTTTTTAATGATGAATGATTTAAAATTATTTTTATTCTTAATTTATAAAAAATTCGCAATATCTTTATTAAGGTTTGATTTCATTTCTCAGATATGATCACATGTTATAAAGCAATGGATGAATATTTAAAATGGATATATATGTATGCAAAAACAATGCAAGTATTTAAACTAAAAATGAATTAAGTATGTTTATATGTTTGTAACGTTAATGTGTGCGAATGTTAAAGCAAAATACATTTCAGTTCAAAATTGCATTTAAATAATGTATTCATGTATCAAACGACGGACGACTTTCGTTTTAAAATAAAATGAGAGAATCATGTATGAACGTGCGTATAAAAAGCATTATTATATGAATGTGTGTGTTTATGATTCAATAAAGTTAGTAGGTGTGTGAATGATGATGCAAAATACTTTTCACTTTAAAATATTAGCGAAGGAACGTATAAAAGTATTAAGCAAACTGTATATCTAAACTTATTTATAAATGGAACTGTGTGTGTGTGTGTGTGTGTGTGTGTGTGTGTGTGTGTGTGTGTGTGTGTGTGTGTCCGTTACCTATAGACTCCGACACGGCTGAACTCATTTTCTTGAAAATTTACATAGTTGTACTATAAGCTTCTGCGAGTGTTCTTAGCTAGGTTTTGTGTCGGGGTACTCCCGATAAATATCGAAAATCGATAATCGAAAAAATAGGGTTATAGAAGGAGTGGTCCGATTTTAATCAAATTTAATACACTCATAGACAAAAACATAAGACACGTAATGCAAAAGTTTCACGGTTGCAGTTCTTACAATTGTGCAGAAAATCGATATTATATATATTTTTATCCATATATATATATATAAAATCTTTCATTGCACCCGAGCATCGCCGGGCTATACTGCTAGTAAAAAATAAATAAATTTTTGAAAATACGTTATTAACGGTTAGAATCTTTCAATGAAATAATATGTATTACAATACTAAGTATATTATTAAAATTATTACAATATCATGATTAAGTAATATAACTAATGTATATCAGGTCAACCCATAAGTTCTGTCCGAATTTAACTTCATTAAAATTGAATAAAATTTAATAGTATTTTAGAATATCAAATGAAATTAAAAACCATTTTATGTATTTGGATACTTTTAAACTAAATTTAATTTTACAGATTAATAGAAATAAGAAATACTTATATTAAAGCATTTCTAGCATAGAGGTATCCAAGGAGCATTTAAGGCTCGTATTTGCCTAATCTTTGAAGTGTATACGCCTTATCTGCACCCACAGTGTTTTAAAATTTTCGGCTATATCGACAGAAAATTTTCTTGTTTCCTTTATTATTCTTATTTTTCGTATTTTTATTTTCTATTTATTTTATTTTATTTGTTTGTTCTTTGAAAAAAAATCTTATACTTCTGTGTCTGTCTTACCATCATACCACAATACCACTTTGGACTTGACATGTAGTCAGATCATTTTTCCTTGTGCTAGTCAAAATCGAAGACTTTCACCACTTCTATTTTTAGGTCGCCTGTTTTGGCCAATTAAAAAGGTGATTTTAATATTCTATTTAATTTTTGAATAATGTGCTTATTCAAGATAATTTTCGCAGGAATTAAAATGAAAATTACGTTTACAGGCACTATTCTAAAATTTGAATTGTACTTGTGGCCTCCCTGTATCCATCGAGTATCATAATTCTTGTCTATGCCTACTATATGTACTATTTTTTAGGAATCCTATATCTTCCGTTAAAAATTTGGCTACTAAGACTTCTATTAAGTAGATTACTTAATATCTGTTAACCACCAGGTTTCACATATGCCTAGAATGTTAATATTCAATCTAGACATCTCCTGCTTCACGTTTTCCTGCTGTCCACAGTTTTTTAAGTTTCTAACATTCCATAATCCAAGAGTTATTTTTTTGTTTGGTGCGAAGAGTTGCAGGATAATGGCCTATTGACACCTGGCGGCCACAATCCCAACAATATCCGATACGCGAATGACACGGTGCCGATAGCAGACACGGAAAGGAAAATGCAGGACCTTCTACAGAAATTAGCAAAAGAAAGTGAAACGAAAGGATTGAGCATAAACCTCAAGAAAACTGAATGTTTGGTCATCAGCAAAAAGAGGGGGACCAATATACCAACTGCAAATGTGGAATCTAAAATAAAACAAGTAAAATACTTCAAATACCTGGGAAGTGTTTTGACAGAGGATGGAAAATGTGACACAGAGATTCAAAGATGCATTGGCATGGCCAAAGACGCATTTCAGAAGATAACTAGAGTATTGAAATACAGGAAAACCTCATTAGAAACAAGGAAAACAGTGCTGGATTGCTATGTGATATCTGTCCTTCTGTATGGAAGTGAATGCTGGACGATCTCATCAAATATCAAGGAAAGGCTTGAGACAGCAGAAATGTGGTTTTACAGAAGGATACCAGGGACAGAGCACGTGTTCAACGATGAGGTGTTGGAAAGGATGCAAACGAGAAAAAAACTGATAAATATCAGGAAGAGACAAATGAGGTTCCTGGGACACGTAATGAGGAAGGTCTGGAGAACTTGATACTCACAGGTCGGATAAATGGAAGAAGAGACAGGGAAAGCAGCACGAGACATACTTGTTAGGTCTGAGCAACTGGTTAACGGAGCGGACTTGGGAGAGATACCAAGAGAAAAATTATTGAGTGCGACAAGAGACAGGACCAAGTGGAAGTCCACGATCGCCTACGTCCTGGAAAGACAAAGCACATGAAGAAGAAGAACGCATTATGAATAGAAAAAAGGAAACTCTGCAACAGAAGCAACTCGAAACCTTCACTCAGTTTATGGAAATGAGTGCTTGAATGAAAGAACTTGCAGACGATGGTTCGTAAAATTCAATAATGGAGATTTCAGCCTTGAAGATGGTAATCGAACAGGTCATCTATTTGAGTTCAATGATAAGTTTCTTGGGGCAGAACTTGAAGAAAATCCTGCATTATTATTTGAAGAATTGTCAATAAAACTTAGATCAAACAATACAACTGTTCATCGTCATCTTCAGTAACTTGGAAAAGCTCCTAAACTTGGAAAATGAGTACCTCATGAATTGTCTGAAATCAACCGCAAATCCCAAGTTGTCATCTGCTCTTTGCTCCATTCTCGCGAACTCATTTCACTCTTTTTCTATAGACTTGTAACTGGTGATGAAAAATAGATCTTCTATCGTAATGTTAAACGCCTTAAACAGCGACTTGGTAAGGGGGAAAAAAGTCCAACCACAACTGACAAAGGAACTCCATGAAAAAACGATTCTTCTGTCTATCTGATGGGATTGAAAGGGAGTAATTCACTTTGAATTGTTATTAACTAATCCAGCGATCAATGCTCACGTTTACTGTCAGCAATTAGAGCGTTTGAACCAAGTTTTGAAGAAAAAAACCCGCTTTAGTGAATTTTTTAAAAAGTTCATGGGACCAGACGATGTTCATTATCAACTCCTAAAGCAGCTTCTAAACAAATCTTTGAAGCTGCTGCTAAAACTGTTTATTAATATATAGAATAGTGGCCACATCCCAGTCTTATGGAGACACTTTCATTATATCTATTCCGAAACCTGGGAAGGATAACTCAGAACCTGGAAATTACAGTCCGATAGTTTTAACTGGTTGTCTGTGTAAAACCATGGAAAAAATGATCAACAACAGACTGACTTGCAACTTGAAAAAGAACGGCCCAATCAGTAATTACCAATGGGCATTAGGAAAAAAAAGTACAACGGATCACTTAGTGCGACTGGAGACTTTTGCTAAGGAAGCATTTTTTTGAAAGAAACAGCTCACGGCAGTTTTTTGACTTTCAAAAAAGCCTACGATATGACATGGAAGTTCCGCATATTAAAAGATCTGTATTACTTGGAACTAAGAGGTAGACTAACAGAAATCATAGGGAACTCCCTAAAAAAATCAATATTAAGTCCGAGTAAAAAGTACACTGTCGGAAGTGAAAGAACACGGAGTTTCATAAGAAAACATTCTCTCAGTGATGCTTCTTTTTGTGTTCAAATCAACTCTATTGTGAAATCTCTAATCCCAGGTGTAAAATGCTACTTTTATGTGGGCGATTTTTTAATCATCTATAAATCTCGGTATATGAACACAACAGAAAGGTAACTCAATTTATGCCGTAAATCAAAACAAACCAAACCAGGAATACTATTTGGAGATTAAAATATTACCAGCAATATATTTTTGAAGAAAAAATATTAGTAGCAGTATAGTTTTGAGGAAATATATTGCCATCAATAATTTTTTTAAAAAGATTGTATACCAGCAATACATTTGACTTTCGACATAAATGAAATGATCTACGAAATGACTTCTTGCGTCTTACAAAGAACATGTATTCTCTTCATAGGAACTTATTGTAAAAATCTTGCCGATGTTAAAAAAACCCATTGAAGTGTTGATATGCAGTAAAACAAACAAAACCGAAGTCGCACGGCCACTGTTCATTTATTACTTTGAGGATTTTCTAAAAAGAAAAATATTTCTCATATATGATAAATACTTTATAAAGTGAAAAGAAACAAACTAGGGTATTTGAATTTCTTTAGAATGGCGACTTTATTCTGCTTCAGGTCTTTAATCAAAATACATAAGATTTGAATAGAATTGACTTTCGATCATAGAATTCAACTTGCGTGTTGCCTTGTCTTTTATGACGTCACTACAACACACAAACATAAAAAATGTCAAGGAAAAAACCTAATAAATTTTTCAACCATAATGGTTTTGAATATTGAAAAGGAATATGCCACTGCACTCATTTCCCACGCTTCTTCCAACTGAAATAGGAATGGCTAAGTAAAAGAAAACCATGTCTCTGACCTTTTTTGATAGAACAGCAAAATGTCTTTACAACAGAAGCACACGCCTCTCGTCCTCCTTCAGATGTAACTGTCACAGCGTCATACAGATGTTTTTTTCTATTGCAGGAGGGGGGTAACTTCTTCAATTTGTAAAGATGCCCATTCCTTATTAAAATCAATAAGTATTGCGCAATCAATTGACAGCACTCATTTTATATTGCTGAAAGGGAAATTCGTTGCAACAGAAAAAAAAAACAACAAAAAACAAAAATGAATCTTGAAAATATAGTGACGTACTTCCAGACGAAGTGTGACTATTACGCTTTTTCAAGACAGCGAAGTCCATGGTTTGACAATAAACTACATCCGGCAGCAAGGGTTCTGATCGGGAGGTTTTGAGAAGTGACGGAGCGTCCGGATCCAAGTTGATAGCACCTGTTAGTCCCAGCTATGGGCAAATACCTAACCCATCGAACTGGGGTCAAAACACTATAAAAGTAGTTTTCTTTTTTGTTTTATAGTAACAATACAAGCAATGCACTTTTTAAAAAATTACCTGCAATGCATTTAAAAAAAAGTCCTAACCAATATTACCAGCCATACATTTTTGAAAAGAAAAGAAATTACCAGCAATATACTTGACTCTTGATTAAAACCCTCTTTCCAAAAATACATGAATAAAACCTGATCTACAAAAAATACATATTCTATTCATATGAACCGATCTTAAAAAAATCTTGTCGGCTTTAAATAACACATTGATGTTGATATACCGTAAAATAAAACTAAAGCAAGACAATTACCTACTAGCGTAAAAAAAGCATAAAAGCGCTTGTTAAAATGCATCAAAGTGGATATCGTGTCTTTCATTAATCATTTTATTCTGTGCACGTAAATATGCACGTTAGATTTGACATTTGTTACTAATTAGTAATCTCTCCAGATAATATTTCGGAAATATTAATTCTGGATGAAAAATGAAAAAAAAAGAAAAAGGACAAAATCTGTCTTCGATATTCAATAAATCAGTAAGAGAAGAAATGTCAAAACCGTTTAAAATATTTTCGAATATCAAAGTTCATGTATTTAAGACTAATTATCAACACATAAGTTCGAATTAGTTTTAAAAAAACTTAAAATGCAGGATTGGTTTCTATAACATTCATTGTGAGTTGATTGTATATTAGTAACTACATGATTACCTAAGATATTGTCTTACCTTAAATGTTCATGGCAAAAACATAACACCTACAGCAGATATACAAACTATCTATATATAAAATTATGTGACTTCTGTTAGTTCATCCGTTACTCTCAAATAGCCGTACATGGATGATCGAAACGAAATTTTGAGATGTACAAACAAGTGAGAGGGCACAAAGTACAGTTGATTTTACTCAGTCAGTGATACACGCTTGGGCGATCATGTCTCGAAAAAGACATGACTGATTGGGCAGAAGATTATCCCGCAGTAGGTTGCCATTGCTTTCTGCGGTAGACTGGTTGTCAACCAAGGCTACAGAACCCAGTCTGTCCTATTATTTAACCCATAACTGGAGGGAAGAGACGGATTAATACCTTTCCCAAGGGTATTTGCGCGTAAGTGAATGCAAGGAATTCGACTGGAATTCGAACTCGGCTTCCCGATTTTTCATTCCGAGCCGATATCCACTACACCACGACGAACATCCTGATTTTACTAGAGTGCATAAAAAACGCGGAATAATTTTTTGACAAGATGTCTGTCTTTCAATATGGCAGCGACTTCTGGACAAAGATGAAGGAAAGATTGAAGCAAACAAAATGTGGTTCTACAGGAGGATACTGAGGATACCATGGATTAAACATGTTAGCATCGACGAGGGTTTGGAGAAGATGGTAGCAAAAAGGAAACTTACAATCAACATCAGGCAAAGACATCTGAAGTTTCCAGGACATGTAATGAGGAAGAAGCGCTTGGGGAATCTGATACTCACAGGTCAGATAGAGGATTGAAACAAAAAGGAAACTAATCCTTAACATCAGGAAAAGACAGCTGATGTTCCTGGGATATGTGATGAGGAAGGAGGGCTTGGAGAATCTAATTCTCACGGTATGGATAGAGAGAAGCAACTCGTGACATACTTGATTAACTTGAGCAAATAAATGACAGAGCAGCGTTTGGAAGGGGTAACAAGAGGAGTGTTAAGGAGTGGGGAGATGTGGAAGGCCATAATCCCCTACGTCCTGAAAGATACGGCACATAGAAGATATTTCCAAACAAATCAGCTTATTGCAGTCTCGAAAGAGACATGACTGAGTTGAATATTTTCCTGCAGTAGGTTGCCATTATTTTCTGCGGTAGACTGATTGCCGACGAAAGCTATAGAACCCAATGGAGAAGTAATGGATTAAAACGTATATGCGTTGGTGATGCAGTTGATATTGGCTTGGAACGAGAAATCGGTGAGCCAAGTTCAAATTCCAGTTGAATTTGTTTCATTCAATTACTCGAAAATACCTTTGGGAAAGATGTTAATCTGTCTACTCCCTCCATCTATGGGTTAAACAGCATGGTAGATTTGGTTCTACGCGGTAAGCGGGTACAAAGCTAGTCTTAGCTTCCAAACCTACCCACTGCAGGTGTGCAGGCAGTGAGCATCTGAGAACAAATACTACACTTGATATTTACCCTACTTCCCCACTGAAGTGAGTTGTGACACAATATCAGCTTTTTACGTGGGGAACATGAGTGCGTACGCTCAAACCATTGGTCAAAGTTTACCCAGTCCCCGCTTATGCGGTAACTGGGTACAAAGCTGTACTTAGCTAGTCATGCTTGTCAAAGCTGTTCAAAAGCTAGTCTTACCTGGCCATTGCTTCCAGGTCGGTGAACAGGAAGTGAGTATCTGAGAACAGATACTACACTTTTGATTTACCCTACTCCCCCAATAGAGCGAGTTGTGAGACAAGATAAGTTTTTAATGTGGAGAACCTGAGCGCATATGCTCAGGCCATTGGTCAAAGATTACCCAGCCCCCGCTTACGCAGTAATTAGGTACAATGCTGCTCTTAGCTGGTCATGCTTTTCAAAGCCGGTCATTGATTGTCAAAGCTGGTCAAAAGCTAGTCTTAGCTGGTCATTACTTCCCAGTCGGTGAACAAGCAGTGAGTATCTGAGAACAGATACTACACTTTGATCCTGCCCGACGGGCCGAAACTGAGGCATGACGTGACAAAAGGTCGGATTTTTTGTAGTGGGTCGTAAGTGCCACGGATAATAAGGGTTCAATAGTCAGCAACATAACCTGGCTGCTGATTTTTGTGTGCTAGGTCAAGGTTGCCCTTTTGATAAAAAAATCATGGCAAGTGTGAGAAGTAGGCCTCGACATATGTACTTCGTCAAAGCCATAACTGAACAACATTAAAAAAAAAACTCGACGAGATATCACATCGACAAAAAGAACGCTGCAGATTAAAGGGTTTTTTGTCCCCAATTTCCGAAAGATTGGGAATTAACTTGAAGACACAGTGGGGCGAAATGTTGAGATAACATCAAAGATGAGAAGAATAATCCGCATTTAGTATTACGGATGAAACTTTTGTGGATAAAAAAAATCTAAAGCCAAAGAAATATGCCGTTAAACAAACAACTGACATATTTGTCGAGCTCTCTACGATACCCTCGTATCAGCTATATTTATAAAAAGTGAGAGAAGGGAATTTGTAAAATAATTCAAACCATCTTCTTTTTGAAACCAAACGTTTCATTGGTTCGTTCTCCATCAGCAGCAGCGTTTGCCTCTTTTTCGAAAAAGCGGGAATCTTCCCGCTCTTCAAGCTTCAGTTGGAAAGTTTCTTTGGAAGACACAGGACCTATTTTTCGTGCTCACCTTTTCTTTTAAGGCAATACCTGTTTTTGCCACTCGTAAAAAGAAAGTTAGCCGGTTTCTTTACTTGACCAGAAGTTAAGTTTTATATTCAACATTTTGTTCCTGGTAAACTGCAAGTATTTTTTGACATTTTTCTATGCACACACTTTGAACTGGAACAGAACACATTATTTCTTCCAACTCATCATTGTGAATTATTTCACCTATTTGGAAACACAGATTATTTTTTTTCCAACTCAACATCTTTGAACTGTGTCAAATTATTGTCTACAACAGTAAAAGGGAGGTAACTTATTTTACCCCTTTATTTTAATATTCTCCATTGTTATTAAAATTAAAATTTATTTACCCTTTTCATCTGTCTTGTTTGTTCACTTTGTGGTACACGTAAAATTGAGAGGCTAAAATTATTTCATAACAAATTAAAAAAAGTAGTTGGGCCGCTACATATTAGACGACTTATATTCACTCATTCCGTCTGTTTTAATTTGCGTCGGAAAAGTTGTATGTATTTGTATGAAATTTCTAAATATCAATGAAAAATAATGTAAGGCTTTAAGACTAAATGGCATAGTAAACATTTTTGTGCTCGAAGAAAGTGAATATCATATAACTGTGCTTGAAGCAAATGAATATAACATTCGCTTCTCGTTTTCAAGATTGGAGAAAAGGAAAAGTAGACCGGAGGCTGAAGACGATCTTTTAATGCAGAAGGTGAAAATAAAAAGAACGTAATCTCTTAACTAGAATAAAACCTTCTTCGGGCGCAATCACTTAAAAGCTTCTTAGGTAAACTGAAGATATTTCCGTTGGAGCAGTTTTTGTAAAAGATTTTTCTTGATGCTTTTAAAATTCTGACTCTTGAACGGTTGGCATGATTGCTTTATTTTTTATCCTTCAGTGAACCTTGTAGAAGAGACAATGAAAAAAGTAGGAAATGCCGTATAATCTAGGAAAAGCTGCCGTCAGGGTTCAAACTTCCATCTTTCAAATATCTGACAGCTGAACGTTTTAGTGATAAACACAAAGAAACGAAGTGCAATACCAGAGTGACTCTCGTTCGAAATAAGTTACAGTGCTTCTGAACTCTGAACTATCGAGTCGAAGGTCAGAGAACTAAACATGCAAATTCTTACCCTGGCCGATTACGATACAAAATAGGCTATACGTTTGGGCCATTAGGATTATTGTTTTTTTTTGTTTTTTTTTTTAGGTGTTATAATGATTAGCAGTTTGAATTTGAGACTTTTTATTCTTATATATATATATATATATATATATATATATATATATATATATAAGAGTTGTTGTTATAAATAATCCATTGAGGTTAATATGCTATAAAAAATAACACATTGAGGTTGCTGTGAAACAAACAAACAAATTCCAGTCAATATAATTACATACAAATTCATGTAAATAGCCTCCTGGGGCGGTATGAATTCATTCTTCATACTTCCTGGCTATGGGTTAAATAGTAGGCTGAATCCTGAACTGATTGGGCACGAGTCTAGCAATTCCACTCTGTAGAAACCTGTAGAAACCTGTTTGGTCGAGTCAAATTAGCGGCCTTAAGCAAATTGATGTCATAGGAGGGTTTAGGAGAAATAACCAATCAAAATTCATTAATAACTACAAGGCACAAGAAGATGTGGAGGGTCAGGACTGCCTACGTCCTGAAGGGGCACGGCACATAAAAGATCCCAAGTGGCAATGCCTAATGCTATCAAAGTTGTGGTGAATACTCCTCACTTGACTTCAGTGTGCGACTTGGAATATAAGTATTTTCTAAAAATTAGTCGACCTAGTATTGATTTTTCTCTTGTGATCGCGTTTGATCACGTGTTTCATTTGTTAATTTAGCACAGCTTTAAAGGTTTTGCGCATAATTTCAATTGTCATTGATCACTGCTTAGCAACTTTGCACTCTACTATTTATTGGTTACCGAATAGTTTGCGGTATAGTTTAATTCTTCAACCAAGTGAACAACCATATCTTGATTCACGTTACGAATGATTTACGTTACTAACTCGATCCACATCTTTGTGTTTAGATTAAGTCTATTGACATGTTTGCGACACCAGCTTCTAAATACGTTTAGTTACCAAATGTGCGATAACAGCATCATTCATCAACGGTAACTTTCCTATTTTTTTAACCCTTTTTCCTATTTTTTTAACCCTTTTTCCTATTTTTTTAACCCTTTTCTTTATCTCAACTGACTTAGCCTTTGATTTTTTTGCTTCCTACTGTTTATTTTGACCTTCCCTTCTCCGGTAGTGAATGTGCTTCTTGATTCTGCCTGTCAGCAAAAATACAGCGACCACTCTGTCTCATTGTTTATTTTAGTTTAAAGATTTTGTTATATTTCATTTCATTTTCTGGACTTATACTGCCATTCACTTTATGGTCATTATATATATATATATATATCCCCATAAGGCGAGTGGAGACGATGGAATCCCGGTGATAGTCCTTAAGAGCTCCTGAACTTTCCCTTGTCCTCTCTAAACTATTTAACTACTGCCTTTCTGCTTCCTGCTTTCCTGCATGCTGGAAGTCCACTTCAGTCATTCCTGTATTTAAGAAGTGTGGTGAACCCTCGGACCCAGCCAACTATCGTCCTATCAGTCTTCTACCGATATTCGGGAAAGTATTCGACGCCATAATCAATGCTGAAATAGTTTTACTGCCCACAAACTCATCTCTGACAGGCAATATGACTACCGCTTTGCCAGGTCCACGGCCGACTTGCTAACAACCGTAACGGAGTACATGCTCCAGGCCGTTGATGAGTTTGACGAGGCTCGCGCGGTTGCTCTGGACATCTCCAAGGCTTTTGACAGGGTTTGGCACTCTGGCCTCCTAGGCAAGCTACGGGGTTACGGTATTACCGGTCGCCTGCTTGACCTAATCCAATCTTTCTTAAATAACCGCAAAATGAAGGTCGTTCTGAATGGGCGTGCCTCTTCGTCCTACAGCACGAATTCCTTCCTTATTTTCATCAACGACCTCCCAGATGAGATCAGTTCCCAAGTAGGCATCTACGCAGACGACACGACAATATACTCCCGCACCAGTAAGAAACCTGTCGTGGCGGACAGACATAATCTCGCTGCTGACCTTGAACGGGATCTACACTCTGTGGTGAAATGGGGCAAGAAGTGGCTTGTCAATTTCAATGCGTCTAAGACCAAGCTGTTGTCTGTCAACCATCACAGGCAACCTCTCCTGTATACTCCCAGAAGCATGGACCAAGCGATTCTTCCTGAGAGCAACACACTACGCCTCCTCGGCCTTACCCTCTCCTCAGACCTCAAATGGAACCACTATATTGAATCCATAGCTAAATCTACTGCTAAGAAGTTTGGGTCACTATGTCGATCCAGGATGTTTTTTCCGCCTGAATCCATCCTGCATATATACAAGTCAACCATCCGTCCGTGCATGGAGTACTGCTGTCATTTATGGTCAGGCGCCCATGCCGTTCTCCTCAGTGTTCTCGACAGGCTCCAAAGGAGAGTCTGTAATGTGATAGGTACTGATCTGTCGGCTCGACTGCAGCCACTTCCCCACCGTCGAAATGTGGCCTCCCTTTGTCTGTTCTATGAATATTTTCATGGCTTCTGCTCGGACGAACTTAAGTCACTGATGCCTCCTCAACAGGTGTTTACTCGTGCAACCAGACTGGCAACTGGGTCCCACCCATTCACAGTCAGGTTAGCCAAATGCAGACGACAATTCTACTCCTGCAGCTTCTTCTCTCGCACTTCCCGCCTGTGGAATTCGCTCCCATAGTCTTGCTTTCCTGACGGCTACAACCTCCAGAAATTTAAATGCAATGTCAATACTCATCTATTAACCACTGGACTCTAGCTCTCTCTCCACTCCCGTACAAAACTTCCCTTTCTCTCCGCCCATGTACCTGTCATTGCACCTGCTTTCTCAGCTTTCTATTGCTCTTTTCTAACTAGTTTGTACTCCTCACTCTTTTCTAATTAATCTTTTTACAGTTATGTAGCCCCCCACTCATCAGTGGCATTTCTGCCTTGCTCAGGGTGAAATGATTAAAATATATATATATATATACACTTCGGACCATAAGTTTGAGACCACTTAGATTTATTCTCTAAAAGAAAGAAATAACAAATTTTATGTCTTAGAAGAATAAATATAGATATATTTCGTTGTTGCTCACAATTGTACAATAATTAAAACCAAAATTAACATTGAGTAATTTCAAATTTAATTAGAGTTAATTCATATTTTCCTTTCATCAAAGAAATCACAACGAGCCTTTATTACTGCAGAGCAAATCCTTGGCATTCTTTCTGATAACTTATAAAAATAAGTTGGTGAAAGTCATTTCCAAGCATCCTGCAAGCATTTAAACAACATTTGTTCATTTTTAGGAAGTTCATTTTGAACTGTACAATCAATTTCATTCCTTATTTTCCTTCTTTAATAGTGGTTTCTTAACTGCTACACAGCCATTAAGCCCAGCAGAATGTAGTCGTCTATTAACAGTAGTAACAGATACTAAATGTTGCCGAGTAGAATTCTTTTTTAATTGTAAATTCTGGGGCGGTTTTTCTTCTATTCCTCTTGCCTATCCTCTACAATAGATGTTACTCTGGGCCTACCAGATCTTTTTCTGTCAATATTTAACTCAGGTTCACGAAGTCGTTGAATGCAATAATGCACGCCATTTGTGATAAGCTTAATTTTTTAGCGATAACATGTTCAGGAAATCCTTCTTTCGAAAGAATTTCAACCTGAGCTCTTTTTTCAATGCTAATCAGTTCCTTCCTTGCCATTTATACCGTAGTAATATGGGTTACAAAAAAAAATTATACCGTAATTATAATATCTGAATTTTCGGCAAAAACTTGATCATAATAAGAGGAGTCAAGTAGCAAACTGAGTAAATGTTTACTTTAAATTTAAAAAGAATCCTTTTTTTATTTGACATCTGCATGAGAATAGCAAAAAATACAAATTCGGCGAATTTTATTCTGCTAAAAATTTGGGTGGTCCAAAACTTATGGTCGGAAGTATATATATATATATATATATATATATATATATATATATAACTATTTGAGAAGCGTGGAAGCGCCTGTTAAACAAATACGAACCCATCCTAAAAATTTTGTCGGCATTAAATAACCCATTTCTGTTGATATACCGTAATACAAAATAAACCAGACCTACTTCTGACAGAAATATGAATGTAAATATTTTTATAGCACTTGACATTGTTACCTCGATGTTAAATTATTCACAGTCAGGTTAGCCAAATGCAGACGACAATTCTCCTCCTGCAGTTTCTTCTCTCGCACTTCCCGCCTGTTGAATTCGCTCCCATATTCTTGCTTTCCTGACGGCTACAACCTCCAGAAATTTAAATGCAATTATTCACAGTCAGGTTAGCCAAATGCAGACGACAATTCTACTCCTGCAGCTTCTTCTCTCGCACTTCTCGCCTGTGCAATTCGCTCCCATATTCTTGCTTTCCTGACGGCTGAAAATGTCTTGAAAGAGCTAAAGTACACCTTGTACCCTCCCGAAACAAGTGCTCAATGCCTTTAGAAATTATAGTAAGACAGAACGGTAATACTAACGAACTAATCAGCACTCAATCTCAGATGCAAATCGAAACTCGGAGTTTCACGCTAAGCGAACCTCAGACAAGAGCCATGAAACTCAACCTAAAGACTTGTTATGAGTCTTCATTGGTTTGTTAGTATTACTGCTCCGTCACTGATTTCTAGAGACAATGAGTACTTTAGGATTTTGCCTAGGGAGGTGTCTTTCTTTTCTCCCTCCTTCTTTGGTATTTTTATTTATTATTGTTTTCTTTTGCTGGTTTGGTGTTGGTAGTGTTCTTTTTTGGTACTTCATAAATAGCTTGGTTTGCTTTGGTCAACCCGATAGTTTATTTAGCAACAATTAGAGTTACATACTACATTATTTTTCCAATGTAACCGCTGCCGAATGCTGAAGTTCTTCTCTGATGAAAAGAATTTAATCCAGGACCAGACGAGCAACAGGCAGAACGATAGGTGGATCTGCAAAGACATCAAGAAGGTTCCCGTCGTGAAGCATACGAAGTTTCCCTCCTCCGTCATGGTCCTTGGCGTCATCTCCAACCACGTGGGACGTTATGCCTCCGTTCTTCTTTCTAACGGGTCTGAGAGTCACCGCTGAGATCTACCAGCAGGTGCTGAGGAGCGTGTTGAAGCCCTGGATGGACGAGATCGCCAACTAGACTCACCCACGTCATCCAGCAGAACTCCGCTCCTGCACACAATGCCAAGACGACCCAGGCGTGGATGCTCAACAATACCCCTCACCACTGGTCACCGAAAAAATAATGGAGAAGAGGTTGTCTATGGTGGTTGACGGATATCAGCTTCGTTATGTAAGCATTAACTTTTGCAAACCATTTTTTACCCCAATCCACCACAGATTGAATCTTTTTCTCAATAGAAGCAGCAAAGTTATCTTTGTTCGCCTTGCCAGATTTCTTACTGAGGTGGGAGTAAATGGTGGTATCAAATAAAACGAATATTTCTTTAAAAATAGTTTCATACTACAACACCTACAACAGATCGTCTACAAATCTAAATCTAAACTTATTTATAAATGGAACTTTTTCTGAGTGTGTGTGTGTCCGTTACCTATAGACTCCGAAACGGCTGAACCCATTTTCTTGAAAATTTACACAGTTGTACTATAAGCATCTGCGAGTGTTCTTAGCTACGTTTTGTTTCGAGGTACCCCCGATAAATATCGAAAATCGATAATCGAAAAAATTGGATTATAGAAAGAGTGGTTCGATTTTAATCAAATTTGATACACTCATAGACAAAAGCATGAGAAACGATATTCAGAATTTTCAAGGTAGCAGTTCTTACAATAGTGCAGAAAATCGATAATATATATATATATATAAGTCACGATGTTTGTGTGTGTGTGTGTGTGTGTCTGTTTATCTGCCTGTATGTTTGTATTTTTTTCAGCCCTTTTATTTTAGTTTTTGCTTCGGGTTTGGCTCTAATTAAATATAATTGTAGTTCTTAGTCTCAGCCATGATACCATTTACACAGAGGACTTATTTAGCCTTCAAATTCAGTTTACGGTAAAAATAACTTATTTGATATCGATACCAAGAAATCAAAATTTGACTTACATCCATTCATTTTTCTTTCAGTCTACGGTTTCGCTTTAACTGGAAACAAATATTGCTTTTTAGTCTTTCGTGCCAACGTCCAAAGAGTCTGAGCTCCAGGACCATGATTTTAAAGCTTTCATTACACCCGAGCAACTCCGGGTTATACTGCTAGTTGTTATATCTATAAAACAGACATTTACCATGAAAGTATAAAATACAAAATATCTGAAATTGAAGGTATATATATATATATATATATATATATGTGTGTGTGTGTGTGTGTGTGTGTGTTCAAAATATTTAGATTTTGCACTAAATAGCACATAGGTTGTTACGCCGCTAAACAAAATCAACCAACCCCATCCATTAGTATCATCGTATACTCCTTCTAACAACATAACGTAAGTTTTCTTTTTTCCCATCTGTGTATAGACGGGTATATTTTTATTGTATTGTAATTTTTTATAAAATCATATTACATTCCTGAAAGTATTGCGATATATTTCTTCTGAAAATGTTCTTCGAGAGTTGATTTCCATTTCAACATCTTTCTTTAAACTATAGACACGCAGACCTGCACAATAAAAAAAAAACGCAATACATTCACATTTTGCACCAGACAACAAAATTCAACATTAAATAACCAGGAAAAGTTTTGTTCAAAAGTAATCTGACACACAAGAAAATTATGCTATCCAATTCGATCTTAAAACTGCAGCTGTTTGCCTTTGGTTAGAAGAATTTAAAACACGACATTTAAAGAAATTATCGGGATGTAAGCAAGTAAAAAACATATCAGTTAAATTTAAATCTCTCTTGGTAAATTTAACACCATTTCACTTTTGAATTGGCGAATGGTAATTCTGTTGTTTTCAAGAATTTTCAATAAAACATCTGCCAGAAAATATTATTTTTGGAACATGATTTGAAATTATATTCAATAAATTAATCACTAACCTTCAATAGTCAGCTTATCATGACAGTTAATTCAAATAAGCCATAAAGATATTAACTGATTTGTTTTTATGGAAAGATTATCAGTGCTAAGTTAACACGTTAAATGATATATCAGAATAAAAATTAACTGTCGGCGTTTTAGGATAGAAATTTTATCACCACACTGAAACTAACTACTTTACTAATTTTTTTCTCATGTTATAGTCTTGACAATGAAAATTGTTATACAATATTTAAGTTTTAATCCTAGTCAAAATCACTATATTATTAAAATACAAATAAGTCATTACATCTTGTTTATCGAATTTTCTTTATTTTGGCTGTTTACAAAAACAATTTAAAAGTCAAACTTACCAAATCCTAATTTAGGTAAGATTTCGGGTATCTTTCAACAGGCTCATTGGGATAAGTTTCTCTTTGTTTATTCCGTCTTGCAGGATCTCCCACATGCTTTTTCATTAGTTCCATTCATATTTTTATATGATTAAGATAATGGCTTTGTTTAAGTGGTGTACTGGTTATAACATTGTCTTTAAACCAATTACGAAATATACTCAAGTAATTTTTTTATTTGAAATATTCTATTTGTGACCAAACAAACTTTCGCTTACGATCATGGAAGTTAAGAAATGGACATTACTAGATTGGTGGCCGCTTGGAAATATCCGGTGCTGAAAACTTGGATGTGCGTTGGTGTAATGGATAATAGCTAGGAATGGGAGAGCAGAGTTCGAATTCCTGTTGAATCCGTTGCTTCCCTTCCGCACAAATACCCTTGAGAAAGATATTAATACATCTCTTTCTTCAGCTATGAGTTAATGCCTCTTTTTCCCTCTAGCTATGGGTTAAATAGCAGGATAGATTGGTTTCTATAAACTTAGTTGGCAAAAAGTCTACTGCAGAAAATGATGGCAATCGATTCCGGGAAATTCTTTTCTGCTCAGTCATTCATGTTTCTTTCGAGACATTATCGCCCAAGTATGTATCACGTATGACCTTTAAATGACTGACCTATATATAACGCAGTAAAACCTCTGAACAACGTACTTCAGGATCGGGATGTTGTCCTGTAGCTTCTAAACTTTTCCCTAAAAAAGAAGCGATTGCATTTTTAGTTTTTAGTGTTAAGACGATATAATACTTGTTCTGTTGCCCAGTTGGCGAGGGCTGTGTCTCCTGACTGAGAGCTGCCTTTCCCTGAAACAAAGAGAAGAGGCACTTTGCAAAACGGAGAATGTCGACTTATCCATTGTTTACCAAAACAGAATTCGGCGTTAAATAAACTGAAAAAATTGACCCGCTTTAAAATAATTCCTCCAACACTATTTCAGCATTTACTTTGTCTCACAATTTCTGGGTCTCAGTTAGCATCCATACTAATCCTATGCAAGACCAAATTGCTGATAAACTACGATTGGGCTTAAAAAGGACAATCTTAGTTTTCAAACTTCTACTTGGAACTCGTGTGTAGGTTTTGTAAATCCTTTTAAAAATCGTTTCACCACAAGAAGCAACAGAAATGTGGTTTTTATCAGAAGAATTCTGAAGATACCTTGGACCGGACATAATAGCAACGACGAGGTTTTGGAAAGAATAGTAAGAAAAAGGAAAATTAAAGACAGTTAAAGTTACTGGGACAGGTAATGAGGATGGAAAGCATTGGGAAATCGATACTCACAAGGCGGATCAAGAGAAAGAGAGACTGGGAAAAAACAGCGCGTGGCATAGTTGATGGGGTTAAGCAAATGGAAGGCAGAGCAGAGTTTGGAAGAAATAACAAGAAATAAATATCAAGAACGACAAGCGACAGTAAGATGTGGAGGGCCATGATCACCTACGTCTTGAAGGGACACGGCACATAAAAGGTAATAAAGGCGCTAAGACGCAGGGCGGTTACAGAATATGAGACACGTTGCTAAGGAACGAGAAAATAAAAGAATAGCGATTAAGAAAACGGAAGATAGCGATCGACATGCATTTAAAATGTTGAATAAACTTGTCTGGAAAGTCGGAAGATTTTTGATTGAGGCGAGAGTAAACTGTGGTGTCATCGGCGTACATACCTACTTGGGATGTTATGGCATCGGGGAGATCATTGATGTAGATTAGAAAGAGCGTAGGACCTAGGATAGAGCCTTGAGGAACACCCGCGTTTGTAGGATAGTTCTGAGAGGCATGTCCTTTTAATACCACCTTCAGAGTGCGGTTAGAGAGGAATGACTGGATTAGGTTCAATAAAAGTCCAGTTATGCCATAGCTTCGCAGTTTTCGTAGAAGGCCGGCATGCCATACTCTGTTGAACGCTTTAGAAATGTCCAAGGCGACGGTTCGGGCTTCACCATTCTTGTCGAGAGCCTGGTATATATACTCGGTGATGGTCGTTAGCATATCAGCAGTGGACCTTGTGAAGCGGAAGCCATATTGCTTGTCCGAGAGTAGCCTGTGGGCTGTGAGATTTTGAACGGCCTCGGCGTTGATAATGGCTTCGAACACTTTGCCAAATATCGGAAGAAGGCTGATAGGGCGGTAATTTGCGGGGTCCGAGGGTTCACCAGCGTTCTTAAATATTGGAACCACAGTAGAAGATTTCCAACAGACAGGAAAGCAGGAGGGGGATAAGCAGAGATTGTAGAGCTTAGAAAGGACAGAGGAGAGTTCAGGGGCACATTTCTTGAAGACTATGATTAGGATTCCGTCCCCACCACTCGCTTTGTGAGGGTCAAGTTTTGAGATTATGTTAGAAATCAGCGAGGGCGTGATGTGGACGTCGTTCAATTGGGCCTCTATTCTAGGTGGGAAGTCGGGTGTATAGACTCCAGACGAATCCAGACACGAGTTGGTCGAGAATCTACGGGCAAAGCATTCAGCCTTGTCCGCTGAGGAGGTGAGGACCTCAAACTCGTTGATTAGTTGGGGTATTGAGGACTTACTCATGTTAAGCACGCTTTTACAGAGGCGCCAGTAGTCTTTGGCGCCGAACTTAGAGGATACTATGCGTTGCTTCATTCTGGCAACAAACAGCATCTTAGCTTCGCTAAGTACCTTTTTGCACTTATTACGAACTGAGGGGAAAAGGCGCCTGTTTTGGTCCGACGCGTGGCTACAGTAAAGCCGGAAGAAATGATTCCGGTGGGCAATGGCGGCCGAGCAAGCGAGCGAGAACCAGGGAGACGAATGGGATTTAAGCTGAAATTTCCTGATGAAATGATATGAGCGTTCTCAATGTCACGAGGACATCGGATGTGCTCAGTTGGAAGAATGAATAGAAAACCTATGGTAGTAATGACTGTTAATTCCATCTCTTTTTTTTTTATAATCGTTTCACCCCGAGCAAGGCATTTCACTGCCACTATTGTGCAGGGGGTTACATAGAGGGGAAAGTGGTGAGAAAGGATGGTTAGATACAGGAAAAGTCGAAAGGAGGGTGATAGACGGGTAAGGATACCGAGAATGAGGGTTGTGTAGGTGGTGAGAGTGTTGGGAGAATATATGCAAGTTAGTGTGATAGGTGTCTGTTGACTTTACATTTAAACTCCTGGAGATTGTAGCTGTTGGGAAAGCAGGCATGTGGAAGGGAATTCCACAGGCAGGAAGCGCGAGAAAAGGAGCTGTTGGAGTAGAAATTACGGTTACATCTTATCTGTTTCACTGTAAAAGGGTGGGACCTAGTTGCTAATCTAGTATCTCGTGGAAATTCGTACCTAGGCGGCACCAATGATCTAAGTTCATCGGAGCAGAAGCCGTGAAAGTACTTATAGAAGAGGCACAGGGAAGCCACGTCACGCCGGTGAGAGAGTGGTTGCAGCCGGTCTGCCAAGTCAGTATCGATCTTCAATGAGGAAATGATTTTTTGTCATTTTAATCAGATTTATGTCGTGTATTAATTAACTTTTATCTTTGACCTTGTTTCTTTTTTGTCTTATGTAATTCGTGGCTATCTCTCGCTTCTAACAATATTTATCCTTCTTTCTTTTTTTCAAACTCAGTATCCCAATGTCTTAGGAGTTTTACTGCCTTACATGGAGTTAAAGGTTTATATATATTCGTCGTATATTTTTGAAAGATAAAACATATTACCAGTAATAAATCTGACTCTCGGCAAGACCCTCTTTACAAAAGTACGTCAATGAAATTTCTTACAAAGGATACATATTTTATTCGTATTTTTTCATAAGCGTTTCACCCCGAGCAAGGCATGTCACTGCCACTACTGCGCAGGGGGCTACATAGTGGAGAAAGGATGGTTAACTATAGGAAATGTCAGAGGGTGGGTGATAGGCGGGTAAGGATACCAAGAATGGTTAACTATAGAAAATGTCAGAGGGTGGGTGATAGGCGGGTAAGGATACCGAGAATGGTTAAATATAGGAAATGTCAGAGGGTGGGTGATTGGCGGGTAAGGATACCAAGAATGGTTAACTATAGAAAATGTCAGAGGGTGGGTGATAGGCGGGTAAGGATACCGAGAATGGTTAAATATAGGTAATGACAGAGAGTGGGTGATAGGC
This sequence comes from Ascarosepion bandense, assembly GCA_037127315.1. NCBI lineage: Eukaryota > Metazoa > Mollusca > Cephalopoda > Sepiida > Sepiidae > Ascarosepion > Ascarosepion bandense. The sequence goes on from JBBBDQ010001935.1 coordinate 880,830, forward strand.
GGGTAAGGATACCGAGAATGAGGGTTGGGTAGATGAGAGTTTTCTGAGAATAATTGGGAGTTGGTGTGATAGGATGTGTCTATTGACTCTACATTTAAACACTTGGAGATTGTAGCTGTCGAGAAAGCAAACTTGTGGAAGGGAATTCCACAGGCGGGAAGCGCGAAAAAAGAATCTTTTGGAGTAGAATTTACGGTTACATCTTATCTGTTTAACTGTAAAAGGGTGGGACCTAGTTGCTAATCTAGTATCTCGTGTAAATTCGTGCTTAGGCGGCACCAGTGATCTAAGCTCATCGGAGCAGAAGCCATGAAAGTACTTGTAGAAGAGGCACAGGGAAGCCACATCACGCCGGTGAGAGAGTGGTTGCAGCCGGTCTGCCAAGTCAGTATCAACCACGTTACAGATCCTCCTTTGTATTTTGTCAAGAAGCCCAAGGAGAGCAGCAGGGGCACCCGACCAGATATGGCAGCAGTATTCAATACACGGGCGGATGGTAGATTTGTATATGTGCAGGATAGATTCAGGCGGGAAAAACATCCAGGCCCTGCATAGAGAGCCGACTTTCATAGCGGCGGATTTGGCAATGGATTCGATATAGTCATTCCATTTGAGGTCCGCCGAAAAATGTAAGGCCAAGGAGGTGTGTTGTTTTACTCTCTGGGAGGCAAGCCGTCCCCTGCTAATGGGAGGTAGATTCGATTGTCTATGGTGGTTAGTTGATAACAGCTTCGTTTTAGAAGCATTGAAATTTACTAGCCATTTCCTACCTCAGGCCACTACGGATTGGAGCTCCTTTTCAAGCTCGGCAGCGAGGTTCTAAATCAATTATAAATTTTTAATCGGCATTAGAAAAGCCATTGAGTCTGATATGTCGTAAAACAAAACAAATAGAAATGCTCTATCCTAGGCTCTTTCATCAATGATCTTCTTGATGTGATCAAAAGTCAGGAAACAAATGTTAAAGTTCTAAACCTGTTCAAAAGACTGGGAAGGTGTGGCAACTGGGTGACAGGCGAAAGTATCTACTTCTATTAATGAAATAAATATATAATAAATAAAATTTCAGTGTCAGAAGTGTAGTGGTGAATCTTCGTCGCCATGTTGTCGTGGTCTGTTTGGGCCAGGAAGAAAGACACGGAAAGAAAAAAGGTCGGTTCAAACAGTGTATTAGAATAACAGACCATATATACAAGTAAGAGTGTTAGCAGTCAGCAAATAGAAGTGTAAGTCCGAAGAGTATAGTCACGCTGCGTCTCAACTGTCTTCTGACGGCCTCACAACTGCCTCGGAAATCGCGCATGTTAATACTTATTAACGGAGGAAGAGTTCATTTCTGTGGATAAGGCAGCATAACAGTCAAGGACCAAAATTTGTCATTCCTCATTAGACACGAAATTATTCTTACCTTATAAAACCCACCGTCTCTCTGTTCGGTACAATGAAAGAAGATACTGTCACAGAATTGCAATTTACTATGTGTTGTGGCGAATCTTCATTGTTGTGGCTTGTTTGGACCAGGAAGAATAACACGGAAACAAGAAGGTTGGTTCAAACAGCGTATTATAATAACAGAACATATATACAAGTAAAAGTGTTAGAAAACAGCAAATACAAATGTACGTCCAAACTGTCTAGTTACACTGCGTCTCGACTGACTTACAACTGCCTCTTGACTGCCTCACAGCTGCGTTCCCGGAAGTCACGTATGTTAGTATTTATTGACGGAGGAAGAGTCCATTCCTATAGATAGGGCATCATAACAAGAATTACGGTCATATCACGTTGAATACACCGGTTCTCGTTCGATCACCGAAGTTAAGCAACGTTGAGCCTGGTCAGTACTTAGATGGGTGACCACTTGGGAATACCAGGTGCTGTACGCGTTTATTGACGGATGTGCGTTGTGGTGCAGTGGATGTCGGCTCGGTAAAAGAAATCGGTGAGCCGATTTCGAATTCCAGTTGAATGCCCTGCATTCACTTACGCGCTAGTACCCTTGGGAAGGTATTAATCCGTCCCTTCCCTCCAGTTATGGGTTAAATAACAGGGTAGAACTTGGGACCCTGTCCTTAAACAAATCCCAATGAAACTTTCTCCGTCGTGAAGGAAGCTGGCTCAACACCGACCAGGGTGCATGCGGCTTGGAGACATAACAAGAATATAGAGTTTAAAGTAATCTTTAGAACGATCTAGAAACCCAAACGTAAACAAACAATAAAGTTCTACTTCTATTCAAAAGACAGTTGTGTGAACTGAACGATAGGCGAACCTATTTACTCTGTAGCGTAGGGAGCTGGTTAATGTTTCTTGGTTCGACCTTGTGTCAGATTTAACCGAATTCCCTACATCTTACAAGTTTTATGCAGAGTTATAATCATTAAAAGGTTGGTTGTCAGTTGGAATGTGTGGATTAGTGTAGAAGAGTGGAATAATCAAATATACATTTTATATGTTAAAGGAGAAATTTATGAAAAGGAGGAATAATTTGGAGAAGTTGATGTTCATAGAGAAGGTTAAGTGTATCAAGAGTTTGTACAAAATGTTCCAGTAGTAATTGTCGAAATAAAAAAGTAGAAAGAGAAAGAGGACCATGTCCGGGTCGCTTGAATTTGAAAGTTACATTTTAGTGCTGTCTTTCTCGCTGCTTCCATCTAACTGACCTGACTGACGTTGATAAAGTCCTTTTATTGCAATCTAGATATTTTCGCACTTACATGCAAAGTCCTTTTGATCTTGCAAGTCGCTCCCATTCATCAAAAACCATTTTAACACCTAATTGCGAAATCTGGTTTCGACTTTTTTTTTAAGCAGATGGTCAATCGTTTTTCTATTTGGGAAAAACAGCACTTCCCACGTCGTTGTGAATTTTTGTAAAAGTGAAGAAGAGAGTTAATTTAATTAAATTATTATCCGCTACAACTCTTATTAACGTAAAAGAAAACATCGATAAATAGTAAGTAAATTTTCTGGTGGCACCCGTTTGACCAAAGAGAAACAACCAAATTAAGGAAAGTATTTACAAACTGAGAGCTTACAGTTGCTGGTCTACAATAACAGTTACAGTTGGGACCCAGGAGGAGAGTTCTGGTCTGCCCTTGGCGGTGAACAGTGTCACTCAGATAATTATGTTGCCACACGTCGGGATGGGTAGATAGGCAAAGAGTTTGGTAGACGGGAATAACAAGCCAAGTAAATATATTGGAAACAGAGTGTTGTGACCAAGTAAAAAGTTTAAGAAATAAAAAAACATATAAATATTATATATTTAACAATAAATACAACAGAAGAGTGTTACATGACTAGTGCCTATGTCGGTTGTCCATCGTTCAGTCAACCGTTCCCCCAAGGCCTCCTCTCCTACAAACCTTATAGTAGGCGGAAGAGTCCAACATTGACACTTTAAATGGAGGACACAGAATTACTCTGGTTTCTCGACATATCGTTTGTATTTACCCATTGTTTCCCTGTGAACGTACAGTGGGTCTTTTTGAGGTGTTATCGCTCAACGACGTGTTCAAGACTGGAGATGCAACGTGTAGTAGTTACTGGCCGGTCGGTGAAAAATCGGCCAGGCTACAGTTGTATGTTTACCAAATCTTTTGTTGCTGGTGACTGTTAAATCAACATATATTTGTCGTGCAACAACATTTCTCTCAAGAAAACAGTGAAAATGACCAATATATATATATATATATATATATATATATATATGTGCAGGTTTCATTGAATAATATAGACAAGTTCTGTCTATTAATTTTGTGTAGGATCCGTTCATACCGTCTGATATACTTGATGGTGATATCGTTGAAAGACAACAAAAAATCACAGTAATTGTTGATTTTTTTATCGGGTCTAAGCTTTCAGCTCACATAAGCCATTATTTTTTAGACAACAAAAAGCCACAATAATTGTTGATTTTTTTATCGGGTCTAAGCTTTCGGCTAACATAAGCCATTATTTTTTAGACAACAAAAATCACGATAATTGTTGATTTTTTTATCGGGTCTAAGCTTTCGGCTCACATAAGCCATTATATGAAAAAATGCTGCCAAAATACACACAATATATATATATATATATATATATATATATATATATATATATAGTAACAAAAATAATAATGCTAATACTAGTAATTGTTATACTATATTTTAGTTCGTCTTGAAAAATCCACCGAGGACAAACTCGGAGGGAAAAGGAGGGGAAGTAAAAAAAAAAGAAACAAACGAAGTACATGAGCATACATCAAATACTCGTAGGAAAGGAAAAAAACCCCGAGACGAGAACCCTAACACTAAATCGCTCAATACAATAGGAGAGCAACGAAGAAAGAATAAATCTAAGTAAGAGCCAACAAACCTACCTAGGTTCCACCCTACGGCTCATCAGGTAAGGTGGCTTACCCTGTCTCCGAAAATAACGCTAGTGAACACCAGTTATATAAAAAAAAACATAATACGGACAAAATGAATATTTTTAAGGTGAGCAATTCATATTTTTTTAAATTGGTATTCCTCCAAGCAAGGCTATAAAGCCACTAAGACACAAAGAGTTACAGGATAAGGATAATTAGGAACAGAAACATTAATAATAAGCGGGAAGAGGGGAGTGTAATCAGGAGGACAGTAAATAGTGATTGACATTGCATTTAATTGTTTGATGATTAAAGCGATCTGGAAAGTATGGAGACGGAAGGGAGTTCCACGCACGAAAAGTGCGGAGAAAAAAACTGTTAGCATAGAACCTACGGCTACATGAAGCCAGCTTAACTGTAAATTGATGAGATCTCGATGCCATTCTAGTACTGCGCTTAAAATTCATAAATTCTAGGCATCATGCTAATGAGCTCATCCGAACAATTACCATGAAGGTATTTATAGAAAATACATAGAAAGGCAACCTGCGGTGGTGGGAAAGGAACTGAAGCTGAGCCGCAAGATCAGGACCAATAATATGACTGATTTCTCTTTGGATCTTATCAAAGAGATCAAGGTAAATAGCAAAGCCACCGGACCATTTCTAGCAGCAAAATTCTAAGCATTAACGAAAGGCAGACTTATATACAGTACAGTGCAAAAGTATTAGGACAAGAACTATTTTATCTTTTATGAGGCATCAAAATATGTGCGACAATTTACCAATCGCACCTAGTATATATACAGTACTGTGCAAAAGTATTAGGACAAGAACTATTTTATCTTTTATGAGGCAGCAAAATATTTGCGACAATTTACCAATCGCACCTAGTATATATACAGTACTGTGCAAAACTATTAGGACAAGAACTATTTTATCATTTATGAGGCATCAAAATAAAGTTTAAAATCACCCCTGTCCTAACACTTTTGTACACTACCGGTAGTGTGCAAAAGTATTAGGACAGGAGGTGATTTTCCTAAAATCCTCACAGAGATTCAAATACAGGGTGAAAAGCCAAACCTTTGTTAGAATCATTTAACTAAAAAGGAAGAGGAAGGAAGGCTTTGGAATTTGAATTGGCTTCCACAAAGCCCTGATCTCGATCCTAATTAACATCTATGGGATATTTTGGATAAAAAAAATTGATAAATCTAATGTTACTTCGCAAGACCCACTTTGGCAACAAATACAAGCTGCTTGGCAGGAGATACCATTAGATACATTGAAGAAGCTTGAGATATCAATGCCTGACAGAATGAAGGCTGTAATCAAACCAAAAGGCTATTATACTAAATATTAAATTTATTTTATAACAAGTATTTTTTCTTGTTCAAGCATTTATTGAGTAAATCAAATACATTACTTTAATTAATTGTTTATTTTCTGTCAATATACCGCACAAAAGATAAGATAGTTCTTGTCCTTACACTTTTGCACAGTACTGTATATGTAAGATAGATTCCGGAGAGAAAAATTGTCTTGCTCGACACAGTGAACCGATTTTCTTAGCAGCTGATCTAGCAATGGACTTTATACAGTTTTTTCCCCTTCATGACAGTTGAAAACGTTAGCCTGGAGGTTAGCATGAGCCAGGCTAATGGAAGGCAGGGAAGGGTCTGTCAGGGGATTAATGAAGAAAAGTTTAGTTTCGGGTCGTTAAAAGTGACAAGCTAACTTTTTGGTTTGATATTCGAAACTTTATTCTAATCTCTATATTCAAGTTTTGCCCGTTGTACTCTTTAGCCTTCCATGGGTGCCTGAATTATATTGCTCACTCATACATACACGCTTGGCGGTTCTTTGTCTTGCTTAAAATAATTACGTAGGTAAAAGCACCTTCTTTATAGTATACCATTGGATTGACTATTTTTGTGATAGTAGCGGAGGTTTTCTTCTCCAATTATTTTTTAAAGAAGGTTTCTCTTATCGCATTTTTAAATTGTGACTCGCATGTTTTCAAACTGCATAAGTTTTAACTGTATTTTTGAAGATAATGTCAGTTGTCTTATTTGGTCTAAGAATAATTTAATCATGCACTGAACAATAAGATAACAGTTGCAGTTAATGTGTGCAAATACTGAGAAAGCTTTTCTTGGTATCTCTCACACACAGTGTAAAGCAGATGACTAAATGAAATATTAAACTGACAGGTATCAGTTTTGGGTATCCATTCCATATTGCTTGCAAAGATTTTAGCGTATGACATACATCATATCTTTGCATTATGAACTATTAATAAATGTTAACATTTAAACAGTATCATTAGCAACGTGATTTCATTTCGTTTTTAGGTTTTTTTTTTATCTTTCCAATTGAATTATGGGATATACTAGACACTAAACAGAATCGCTGAAGAACAGATGTTATCTTCACATTGCAGTGGGCACTAAAATGTAGACAAGACGTGTATTTCATAAAGGGCGACATTATGACATGAATACGTCCAACACAAAAAAAAGCAATCTTAACATAATATTGGCCGCTACTTTATCTTGTTTACATTGTACTAAAATAATCTTAACTTAATAAATAACAAAGGCTTTTATACTTTCAATCAAAACGATTTTCAGACAATTTCGCTCTTTCAGTAAAATGGATGCAGCCTTTCAACGGCTCATTTTTATTTCGGTGACGGCTCGAAGGAAAAAAAACAATGTATCTTCATGAACTTTTGCCAAAATCTATACTTAGTGTAAATCTAGGAGCTAGATGCTAAATTTAGAAAATACGCATGTATGCTCAAAGTAGCACAATTATTTAAAAAGGTACGCATCTTTATCTATATAGATATATAAATTATAAATATTTATAGATTTATACAATTCTTTTAAAACAAAATTGACAAGGTCTGTCTGTTTATTCCTTTTTTTTTTTTTTTTGTTTATTTTTTTAACTTCCGACTAAGTTGTTTTCTGCCAGAATGGACTTTCCAAAATTTATTCTCCTACTGTCTCCATCTTTATTGTAGTTTTTATAAGTAGTAGTAAAGACGAATACAATAAAAGAACCTTGAAAAATTAATTTTGACAGAAACCAACTTAGTCGGAAGTTAGAAAAGCTGAATAAAAATTATAGAGAGACACATATACAGACATTGTCAGTGTTGTTTAATAAAACATTTTTTAAAATATTCCTACTGTCTATCATATTTCTATACCAATATATACATATATATAAATAAAATATTAATGTTCCGACCATGAGACTCTAGTTCGAACCCCACTATGGTCGATTTGTCAATAGAGGAATTACAATTATCGACTGGAGCAGACAATTTCAGCTTGTGACCAATCAAACCGGTCCTTGGTGAATGATAAGTGTTTAGAAAGCGAAGAAAAGTTGATGTTGGCTCGCCTGCACACACGTCACGCATTTATACTTGCTGAAGAATGAAGATCAACCGATATGTACAACATGCTAAGCTGCACTCGCCGTGCAACTCATTTTAACTGAAGGTATTAACCATAGCCCCTATAAAACAAATACTACAAGCAAACCAACATGAAAAAACTTTTTAAAAATATTAAAACCATCAGCATAATATTTTATTTTAAAGAAATAGGTTTAAGTCAAAATATATCACATACAATTGGCCATCTAAAAACTACATGTCTATAAAACATACATTAACCCTGAAAGTATAAAATTATGTATAAATATCTGTAGTTGAAGGAACGAATAATTTCGGCATTGAATGACCCATAGAGGTTTTGACATGCTGCTAAACAAAAATCAACCAAACTAATCTCAGCGTGTGTCGTGTTCGAGAACCATAAGTTGACCCATAACTTTAGATTGAAATTCACTAAACGGAACTGTATGGAATCCGTTGATAGTTTTAACACAAAAGTCACAAGTGATTATGTTTAGTTCTGTAGGTAGGAAATATAGAAACGCCGTTGTGACTTAGTAGGTTTTCTGCAATAGTGATTATCTCCCTTGTTAAGTCAACGGCTACAGAAACAAGCGGCCAGGCGTTATATATTTCTGTAAAATCATTGTTTGAATAATTTTAGATAATGTCTTATTACGTACGCTTTTGTATCGTTTTGGCGTAATTAACTGTTTCTTCTTTGGTTATAAAGAACTAAATATCTTTAATACAGAATTGTCAGCAATTGTGAAAATTCCAGTTGAGGTGAATTTTGTTTTTGCACTAATGTCATCGGAATGTATATGGATTAAATACCAGAGAAGACTGGGCTCTCTAACCTTGTGTGGAAGCCAGTCGAGAAGAATGACAATTGAAATAAAAATCGTAGAAAATGCAGCTAAAACCTTTTCATTATCGTTCCGGGGAAGTTATGGCAACTTAAAGAAAATGTGTGGAGAGCCATGATCACCTTAAGAGACATGGAAAAATAAAACGTATACATTTATTTTTAACCCTAAAGGTTTAGAAAAATCTTCACATTGGGTGCTCTTTTATCAGAGATTTCATTTTTTTATAATCTTTTCACCCCACGCAAGGCAGATATACCACTGGTGCGTAGGGGGCCACAATGAGAGAATAAAAAAGGTACAGAGGATGTCAAAGAAAAGATAAGGGATGGAGAGAAATCAAGTAAATAAAAGATGGCAAATTGACGTTTTGGAGATTGTAGCTATCAAGGAAGCAAGCAAATGAAAGTGAGTTCTACTAACGAGAAGTTCTAGGAAAAAAACTGTTAGAGTAGAAAATGCGGTTACATTTAAGTATTTTGACGATAAATGGGTGGGATCTTGATGCCAATCTAGTAGCACGAGGGAATACATGTGGTTGGGGTACCAGGGGAAAAGAACTAGTCAGAGCAGTTGCCATGAAAGTATATGTAGAAAAGACACATCAAGTCGGTGAGAAAGTGACTGAAGTCGAGCTGCCAACTCAAGATCGATTATATTACGGATCCTTCTTTGGATTTTATCGAGAAACTCAAGATGAACAGTAAGAGCACCCGACCAGATATTGCAACATGGACAAATGGTAGATTTATAAATGTGCAAAATAATTTCTGACGAGAAAAACTTCCTGGCTCGACACATTGAACCAACCTTCCTAGCAGTAGAAGAAGCTCTGGATTCAATGTCGTCATTGCATTAGAGGTCGATTGAGAGAGTGAGGCCAAGGAGGCACAGTGCGTTGCTCTCTAGGAGACTAGCGTCATCCATTCTAATTGTAGGCAGACATGATTCTCTGTGGTGGTTAAAGGAGAGCAGTCTCGTTTTGGGGGCATTAAAATTTACTAGCCATTTCCTTACCCCCATTCAATCGCAGATTGGGAGTTCTTTTGAAGTGCAACAGCCAGGTTTACTTTGTCAGCCTTGGCAGACTTCTAACAGAAACGAGAGTAAATGGTTGTGTCATTTGCATAGATGCCAACTTGGAAATTCATTACATCAGGAAGACCATTATTAAAAATCAGAAAAAGCGTAAAAGTTAGGATAGACCTTGAGGGACGCCTGGGCTTGTATGAAACGATCTGGAAACTTGCCCGTTCAAAACAACCTTCATTTCACCATTTGATAAGAACGATTCGATTAAATCAAACAATCGTCCAGAAATACCGTAGCTCTGGAGCTTGCTCATAAGACCAGCGTACTAATCCCCGTCTATTAGTAGTTTCTTCAATGTATCGTGTCCTGAAAGGGACTTAAGATCTCATGCCTCTGCACAACTTCAATTCACATTAGTTGATTAAGTAGACGGCCTGCTGCCGATTCCTGTCTCTTTGTCTTCGATATGTCTTTAGAGTATCAAATTTTCCAACGCCCTTCACATTTTCAAGAAATTTCCGCTCCTTCTTTTTGATTTTGTACTTTGTGGTGCAGTGGGTATCAGCTTGGAACGAGAAATCGGGTAGCCGAGTTAGAATTCCAGCTGAATTTCTTGCATTCACTTACGCACAAATCCCCTTGGGAAAAGTAGTAATCCGTCTCTTCCCTCCAGTTATGGGTTAAATAACAGGACAGATTGGGTTCTATAGCCTTGCCTGTCAGCCAGTCTAGCGCAGAAAGTAATGGTGACCTACTGTGGGATAATCTTCTTCCCAGTCAGGCATGTCTCTTTCGAGACATGATCGCCCAAGTATGTAACATGCATGGCACTTAACTCACTGTCTCCATTTTCATTGACTGCTTCGTTGTTTACGTACTCCATTTATGGAAACCTCAGTATCCTCCTGTAGAACCATCTTTCTTTTACCTTCAGTTTTCTCTTGCTCTATGAAGAGATTGTCCAGTATTCATTGCTATATAGGAATATTTACATTAATCTAATTTGAGCGTTTTTTCCTGTGTCTACGTACTTTGCTTAGGTTTTGAAAAGCATTTTTTCAATTCCAATGCACCTTCATATTTTGACTTCCATATTTTCTATCTTTTGTTAAAACACTTCCAAAACATTTAAACATCCGTATTTGTTTGGTTTTGATATATCCAATTATTTGTTCGCATCTTGGGCTTTTTCTCTTGCGAAAAGTCATACATTCTGTATTTAATTGATAGCCTTTCCTTCAATTTCTTGTCTAGAAGGTTGTGTTGTTTTCGTTCTGTGTCTGCCATCAACAGTGTCACCTGCGTATCTTACATTAAGATAGGAACTCCACCTGCATTTGGATCGCCTCGCTGTAGAATTTGCATTGTTGTTTATATGCACAAGTTTAGATCGACTCAAATATTCACTTTTTCGTTATTTCTCATACACCCATGCATATTAAAGCTTGGTAGTTATGAGTAAAAAAAGTTAGTATCTTGTACAAAGTTATTAAAATTCCTCGCCCACGAACTTACTTACAAAGCAGAAAAAATATGAAGGATTTTATTTTTCTTAATATTTTGCATAAAATTTTCTCATTGTATTATTTTTTTCTGATCCTATGTAGTTATGAATAAATGAGGATATGTGGGGAAATAAAATGTTCTTTCTTTCTCGTGTAACGTGGAAATTTGCAACAGTGAACTCCATTTTTCTGTGTTGGAGATGCTAACATGGCGTTTATATATTTCTTTTGCTACTTAAAGTCAAAAACTTCCGCTCACATTTAACTGCAGCGTACTTTTTTTGTGGCTGGGAAAAGAAATTCTTTTATCATTGAATAAAAGTTAACGTAATTACGAGCTGAAATCTTACATTTATGTTTTAAGGTATATATGTACCACAATTATCAGCAGAGAGTATAAATAAAAAAAAAACGGATGGTATATTCTTTACTGGGCTATGTTGAAAAGTTTTCGTCAATTTAGTTTATGTGCCAAGGAAGTAGGGAAAATTTACAGATTATGATGGTGGCTCTCCACAAATTCCTAAAAACTTAACTTCTTATCTTCCCCACTGTAAATTAATGGCATGACAGCGAAAACTCAAGTCGCTTACTCGCTTGTCTTTTCCTGCTTCTTTTGTTTTCCGTATGTTGCATGAATTAAAAAAAACTATTCCCAAGTAAGGCAATAAAAGCCATTAGAATGCAAGGGGCTACAGAGTGATCAAAAAAAAGAAATGGTATTCGAGGAGATATGATATAAAGACTGGATTTAAATTTTTGAATATCGTAGTTGACTAGATAACCAGAAGAGAGTTCCTCAAGAAAGAAGAACGTTTTATCAAATGACTTATATTTAGTATAATTTATATAATTTTACTGTTGATATACAACAGTAAAATTATGAGACCTATGCGCCAATCTTGTCCTAGTACCAACGGGAAAACCTCATCAGAACATTACGAGTCAATTGTAAAATTTATGAATTTTCCTGAATTATTTGTTTTGTGTTGAACTTTATTTTCAGACAAAAGTACAATTGAATTATAGAAAATATATAGAAATAATGACCCCTTTGCACAAAGAATGTATAAATGCATTGTGCATAGAGGACTTTAAGGACAATCATATTGCTTACTAAAAACTAAAAAACTGCAATATCACGAGACCCATAAACCCATTAGGATCGTAGCGGCTGCCGAAGTAGCAGTGTTTTTTTTTGTTTTTTTTAGGGGGACGATATCATGATGTAAACTTTAGGCTGGTTTTAAATTCAGAAGTTTATTCTTTCTTCTTGACCGGTTGCCCTCCCAGAATATTTTAGGCTGTTCTATTTACTCATAGCTGGGTGGATAAAGATATGGATTCATATCTTTCCCAAGATTAGTAGAACGTAAGGGAATATAATGAACTCGACAGGAACAGGAACTCCTCTCTCCAAATTTTCAAGCCGAGCCACCATTATTTTTATCCACCATTCCTACTAAAATATATATATTTTCTTAATGTTATTGTATGATCAGCTATGATCAAATAGTTAATCCCTAAACTGGAGTCAAAACACTTTTAATGTATAAAAAAATAATTGTATAGTCAAAGTATTACCACCAATAAATGAGGGATTAAAAAATGAAATAATTGATTTCTTGTTGTAAATAAAGAATTTGTGATAAAGACTTATTACTCATCGAACTAATACTTTCTTCTCTTATCATACTTCAAAGACAGACAGGATTATTAAACCGAGATATAGATCGCCTACATCCGACAGCGATGCCTCTTATCAGGAGATCGAAGGTTTTGAAGAGCATATAACCATTTCTTAATCCCTGTTTCCAGGTCTACCCTAACTCGTGGTGGTAGGACTTGTTAGGGTTGATATGCCGTTAAAAAAATCAATCTCTACGCCCTGTTGTCTGGATCTGAGCCACCATCCTTTTATCCACAGTTCCTACTAAAATATATATTTTTCTTAATGTTATTGTATATAATTAATATGAAAATGAACATTAAATCAACTGTCCTGGTCATGACGATAACCTACATCGGGAGGTTTTGAGGAGCATGGAACCATTTCTAAATTGCAGCTGTTTCCAGGTCCACCGCATCTGTTAGGGTCCTAGCTATGGTTAAATAGTTAACCTTTAAAATGGGGTTAAAAAACTAATAATGTATAAAAATGGAATTTTATAGTCAAAGTATTACCACCAATAAATGAGGGATTAAAAAAATGAAACAATTGATTTCTATCTGTAAATTCAAAGACCGAGAGAATTACTAAACCGAGATATGGACCGCCAGAAAAAGAGCTATATACCTCCGTAGGTAAATAAAGTGTTAAGTCCGAAATTCACTGAAGGCTATAATCCTGGGTATGACGATAAACTACATCCTGCAGAAAGGCATCTTATCAGGAGATCGAAGGTTTTGAAGAGCATGTAGCCACTTCTTAATTCCTGTTGTTTCCAGGTCTACCCTGACTCAAGTTCGTAGCACTTGTTAGGGTTGATATGCCATTAAAAATCAATCAATCAATCGCTGTGCCCTGTAGTCTGGACCTTCAGAATAAGTAGACTGCAACTCTCCAGGGGGTAAAATCCCCAAATAAAGCCACCTTTTGTCATGGGTTTTTCTTCTTCTTCTATGTGACCTGTCTTTTCAGGACGTAGGCGGTCATGATTCTCCACGTCTCCCTATCCCTTGTGGCTCTTAGTATGTTTTCTCCTGTTACACCTCGCAACCCTCGTTCCGTCATCCACCTGATCAGGCCCTGCAAATATGTTATCCGCTGCCTTCCTCTGTCTCTTTTTCCTTCTATCTGGCCTGTCAGTATCAGGTTCTCCAAGCTCTCCTCCCTTATAACATGTCCCAGTAACTTCAGTTGTCTCTTCCTGATGCTCAGCATTAATTTCCTTTTTGTTACCATTCTTTCCAACACCTCATCGTTGCTTGCATGCTCAGTCCACGATATCCACAGCATCCTTTTGTAGAACCACATTTCCGCTGCTTCAAGTTTTGTCCTCATTTTCGATGATATTATCCAGCATTCACTGCCTTATTGAAGAACTGACATCACATAGCAGTCTAGCACTCTTTTCTTTGTTTCTAGTGAGATTTTCCTGTGTGTTAGTACTTTACCCAGCTTCTGGAACACGTCCTTCGCCATGCCAATACGCCTTCGGATCTCTGTGTCGCACTTTCCATCTCCTGTTATAACACTTCCTAATGGGTAGCAACTCGTAATGTCTACGGACGGGATACTGGCGGTTGATGGCTTCATGTGTCAGGGTTAGATACTTTTCATTTCCAACACACTACTTTGGCCATTACTTGAAATAGACAGTCGGAGAGACCCAATTCAATCGATCGGCTGGTCATGCCAAGCTTTAATGCCTATAACTATCTAAATTTATGAAGCTCATTATAAGAAAATACAATACCCCAAATATACATCGGGATAAATAACATTATCCAATGCATAACATTATCCAACTTTATCCAATGCATAGGCGTTAGAAGGAGATGGCTGAGAGTTTGAAGAGATATAGAGTTGTACACTTCAGATTTGAAAAGTACAACAAATCGTTTGACGGGTGCTCTCGAATAAGAGTATACTTTTGTGTAGCACTGACACGACCTTTAGGTTTCCCATTTGACATGTCACAATGTCGGGCTTACAGGTAGGTGGGGAGCACAGGCAGTCGATTTTAATTCATCAAAATTATAAATAACCAAAACACTCTGATTCTGAAAAAGAAAGAGTCATTTCCTCCTGCTCACATCAGTAGAAACGTTTCTAGCACAGCTTTCCCTTTCTTGATTTGAAAGTCTTATAAAGTCACTACGCCCGCTTGACCTCGCTCTCTCAACTGACCTCAGGTGGAACGACTACATTGAATCTATAGCTGCATCTACTGCTAGAAAATTTGGGTCATTGTTTCGACCCAGAAATCTTTTTTTCGTCTTGTACGTCTGTAAATTCGTCCTTACATTGAATAGTGTTGCCATATCTGGTCGAATGCTCCTATTTTCTGTGAGGTTCTCGACAAAATCAAAAGGAGAATCTGCAATGCCATCAATCCTGACTTACTTCAGTCAATTTCTCAGCGACATGATGTGACTTCCCTCTGTCTTTTCTACAAATATTTCCATGGCATCTGATTCGATGAGGTGTTTTTCCTGGTGCCCCAACCACATCAATTTACGCGTGCTACGAGATTAGTATCTAAGTCTCGCCCTTTAACCGTTGAAATAATTAAATGCAACCTCCACTTCTACTCTGACAGTTTATTTTCTCGCACTTTACGACTTTAAAACTCCCTATACTTTACTTGCTTCTCTGATATCTACAACCTTCGAAAGTTTAAATGCAACGTCAATTGCCATATTCTGTCTTCTGTTTCTCATCTTTAAATGGTTTCTTCATTACTCCCTTTTTCTCCACTGTCTCTCTGTAACCCCCTGCACACTAGTGGCGGTCTCGGCATGCTTGAGATGTTAGGATTAAAAAGAAGAAAAAAGTAGGATTAATCTCCAAACAGGAATTTGAGAGACGGCAATTTGCTGGTCGAGTTTGAAATAGGAAAGATGCTGAAACTATAATAATGAGGAATACCTTTCACAATCTCAAAATAAAACCCTTCCCCCATGAAGAACTGACACACATCTAAGAGTCATACGACGCGGAGTGGTGTCTCTAGCAGCATCTGAAACAATTACATCTGCGTTAGGAAGCCAGAGGTCAGTGATTACCGTAGAATCACAATTTTCAAGTGTAAAATATTTAGACATTGTAGGAATAGCTGAAGAAGTCGCCCAACTTGTAGAAAATGTGACCAAATGGATACAAGCAATAAGGATGAAGAATGTTACGATGAAGTAAGATGCGCAAACTGCCTGGAAAATCATCCAGCATCCTCGTGATCATGCGACTTAGGGAAAAGAAAAAAATAGTCGATGGGAAGTATAAACGTTGTATCTCATTTATAGAGGCAAGGTAAACGATAGAAAGCTACATGAAATGCCCTTCTAATGCAGAAATAACGGAAAAAGACAAAAACGGATCCCAGTCAACCTGAAAAATATAGAACCCTCATTGAAAATATCGTACACTTAAAACCAAGTGACTGGGTCACATTTCAAAAATCGATAGCCCAAGGAAATAGTAAAAACTGAACTAAAAAAAAAGGTCAATAGAAAGAATTGAAAAACTAAACACAAATACAAAATCTACCGCTTAATCACAAACCAATCCTCCTAAAAAATCTACCAGCAAAGTTCCAGCGATCTCCTACCCGTCCACCAAAAATTATTAAGTGATTATCGCCCCCTAAAACAGAACAAGCTAAACAAAAACCTGAAATTCACGGTAACCAAATTCTTACCTAAAACCCATTTGACCAACTCGAAAAAATGAGAAAAACTAAAGAATAACGATAACCCACAAATGGCGAAAACCTTCAAACTCCAAATCTCAGTAAAGTAAATAACCACATACTAAGCTAAAGCCCCAACACATCACTCAATAAGTCCCGCGCTTGACATATAAATGACGTCACTAATAAAAATTACATATAGTTTTATGAAGTACTAACCTTCAAATGGCACGTGACAGTATTTGGGCCTAACTGGATGATTAGTTTAGAAATTAAAGTTATTTAAGGGAAGCTACTGTTTCAAATTTTCAAAACAATGGAAAACTCTGAATTTCGTGCGTTGATAAAGCATTGCTTTCTGATAGGAAAAATATTACTCAAGCAAAGCAATGGCTTGATAAGTATTATTTGGACTCTGCTCCGTTGGAAACAACGTTTAAGTGGTGGTATGCTGACTTTAAACGCGGTTGTACAGACACAAATGATGCTGAATGCTCAGGTCGCACCAAATCATCAGTTGTTCCGGAAAACACCAAAAACATCCACAAATTCGTTTTGGCTGATCGTAAATTGAAGTTACGTGAGGTAGCAGAGGCGTTAAACATATCTGAAGGCAGTGTATTCACCATTTTGCATGAACATTTGTTAACGGGAAAGCTGTGTTCAAAGTTGGTGCCGTTTTTGCACTCATTCGATCAAAAACAACAACGCGTCGACGATTCAGAGCGTTGTTTGCAACTGTTTTAACGCAACAAAAACACTTATTTGCATAAATATATGACAATGGATGAAACGTGGATCCAGCACTTTACTCCGGAGTCAAATCAGTGGTCAGCTGAGTGGACAGCAGCAGAGGAAAGCCGTCCAAAGCGACCAACGACGCAAACATCAGCAGGCAAGGTTTTGGGCTCTGTATTATGGGCTGCGCAAAGTATTTTGTTCATCGATTACCTTGAGAAAGAAGAACCGTTCATAGCAATTATTATATAGCATTATTGGTGTGTTTGAAGGAAGAAATCACCAAAAAAGGCCACAAATGAAGAAAAAAGTGATCTTTCACCAAACAATGCACTGTGTCACAGGTCGATAGCAACGATGGCAAAACTACATAAATTGCACTTCAAATTGCTTCCACGTCCACCCTTATCTCCAGATCTGGTCCCCAGCTACTACTGGCTGTTTGCAGATCTCAAAAGAAATCTCCGGGGAAAGAGATTTGCCTCGACTGAAGAAGTGATATCAAAACCTGAGCCGTATTTTGAGGTCCAAGACAAATCGTTCTACAGAAAAAGGCATTGAGCTGTCAGAGAAACGTTGGAATTAGCGTATCACCCTAGAAGGTGACTATGTTGATGAATAAAGTCAAATTTTCACTCTTCCCATCCCGTGCAACAGCGGATACTTACAGCTAATAAAAGAATACAGTTACTTCAACTGCACACATGACTCTGGACTTCGAGCGTCAGGCAGTACATCCATCCTAGTTAAGAATGTTGCACCCCAAATTAGAATAAATTTATGAACTTTACAGGTCGCTGCTGTTAAAGTGACATTACACAGGTCAATAAACATCCGCTTAGTATATATCCTACTAAATAAGCCAGCAAATGATATTGAAATTCCTGAAATGATAAGACAACTCCATGCACTCTTTATGATACTAAGTAATTTTAATTGTTACAGCATTATATATATTCTCTCTCTCATATATATATATATATATATATATATATATAAATTGTTTGAACATTATTTTTTATCGATACTCGTATTTAAGTAGATATTCTGTTTTTAATTAAACAGTATTATATATTTATATCTACTGGCCTGATTATTTACGATAAATTTTTATTACG
Source organism: Ascarosepion bandense (assembly GCA_037127315.1). NCBI lineage: Eukaryota > Metazoa > Mollusca > Cephalopoda > Sepiida > Sepiidae > Ascarosepion > Ascarosepion bandense. The sequence continues at coordinate 899,220 of JBBBDQ010001935.1, forward strand.
AAAATGTGTGTCATTCGAACCTGCAACCCCTATCTAAATAGGGGAAGCTACCATTTGATCCGGCAACGTCTTAGACCACTCGACCACGAATGACCTCCAGTCTAAACGAGGTTCTAATCAAGCCTATATAACACAATTTTCGATTCATCGCAACAACCATATCTGCTCTGAAATGTATCGTAATGTCAACAAATGTAAAAATGTTACGGAAATTAACGAAATTTAACGAAACTTGGTTATAAACAACCGACAATTTGAAATAAATAATACTGTTTCATTAAAAACAGAATATCTACTTAAATACGATTATCGATAAAAAATAATGTTCAAACAATTCATTTCAAATTGTCGGTTGTTTATAACCAATTTTCGTTAAAATTCGTTAATTTCCGTAATATATATATATATATATATATATATATATATATATATATATATATATATATATAATATTTATTAATAAATTATAACATTGATATGTTATAATATCACTACAAAAGTAGCTATTTTGTTTCGACACTTTTTGTGTCTTTTCAAGTGATGTTGTTATTTCGAAATGAGTGGCTTTAAAAGGTTAAGAACAAGCAAGACCTCTTTCATCAGGGAGGCATTATTGTATGTACAATGTGGACCAATCAGAGTAAAGCAACTTTTACTTTGGAGAATATGTGGGAAAACTTAAAATTAATCGTGGTGGGCATTGGTATTAAAATTTTATAAAATTAAGATCAGCATTATTAATTAACTATTATATCTACTATATTTTTGTTGCTAAAAAAAA